>CADEHL010001266.1:744906-812573 GCA_902827135.1 Harpagifer antarcticus | reverse complement strand
TGAAAATGATTTGGAAGGTGTGAAAATGATTTTGGAGAGGTGGTGAAAACTAGGCGGGGTAAAGTGTTCCGTGCATAGGGTCCCACTGTTCCAGGCTGATTATGTGTGAAAATGGGATAAATTTGTACCCCCGAAATAGTGTCTCTTAAGCCCGGGGAAAAGTTATGTGAAAACTCCACCATCTAAAAGTACCATTGGAAAGGTGTGAAAACTGGGTAAAGTGTTCCTGCATAGGTGTCCCACTGTTCCAGCTGAATTAATGTGTGAAAATGGATAAATTGGTACCCGAAATAGTGTCTCTTAAGCCGGGTAAAACTCACCATCAAATGACATGAAATTGGACAAGGAATCCTGTCCAATTTTTCATGTCACATTATGATGGTGAAAATGTACAAGCAGCAGAGCTGCATGCCTGTCTCTGCTCTAAGCAGGCTCCCACTGTCCCAGGCAAGAGCTCCAGTGGTCATGGCACTAGTGCTGTATTACCCCGGAATGAGGGTGTGAAAGCTGGGGTAAAGTGTTCCCCCTGTTCAAGGCTGATAATGTTGTGAAAATGGATAAATGTACCCCGAAATAGTGTGTTCCTCTTAAGCCGGGGAAAAGTTCATGTGACAACTCACCCATCAAATGTACATTCGGAAAGGTGTGAAAATTGGGTAAAGTGTTCCTGCATAGGTGGTCCCACTGTTCCAGGCTGTAATGTCGTGGTGAAAATGGATAAATTGTACCCCGAAATAGTGTCTCTTAAGCCGGGGAAAAGTTATGTGAAACTCACCATCAATTGTACATTGGAAAGGTGTGAAACTGGGTAAAGTGTTCCTGCATAGGGTCCCACTGTTCCAGGCTGATTATGTGTGAAAATGGATAATTGTACCCCGAAATAGTGTCTCTTAAGCCGGGGAAAACTCACCATCAAATGTACATGAATGGACAGGAATCTGTCCATTTCATGTACATTTGATGGGTGAAAATGAAAATGATTTGGAAGTTGTGAAAATGATTTGGAAAGGTGTTGAAAACTGGGTAAAGTGTTCCTGCATAGGGTCCCACTGTTCCAGGCTGATTAATGTGTGAAAATGGATAAATTGTACCCCGAAATAGTGTCTCTTAAGCCGGGTAAAACTCACCATCAAATGTACATGAAATGGACAGGAATCTGTCCATTTCATGTACATTTGATGGGTGAAAATGAAAATGATTTGGAAAGGTGTGAAAACTGGGTAAAGTGTTCCTGCATAGGGTCCCACTGTTCCAGGCTGATTAATGTGTGAAAATGGATAAATTGTACCCCGAAATAGTGTCTCTTAAGCCGGGTAAAACTCACCATCAAATGTACAGCAGCAGAGTGCATGCTGTCTCTGCTCTAAGCAGGCTCCCACTGTCCCAGGCAGAGCTCCAGGGTCATGCACATGGCTGTATTACCCCGGAATGAGGGTGTGAAAGCTGGGTAAAGTGTTCCCAGTGTTCCAGGCTGATTAATGTGTGAAAATGGATAAATTGTACCCCGAAATAGTGTCTCTTAAGCCGGGGAAAAGTTATGTGAAAACTCACCATCAAATGTACATTGGAAAGGTGTGAAAACTGGGTAAAGTGTTCCTGCATAGGGTCCCACTGTTCCAGGCTGATTAATGTGTGAAAATGGATAAATTGTACCCCGAAATAGTGGTCTCTTAAGCCGGGTAAGACTCACCATCAAATGTACATGAAATGGACAGGAATCTGTCCATTTCATGTACATTTGATGGGTGAAAATGAAAATGATTTGGAAAGGTGTGAAAATGATTTGGAAAGGTGTGAAAACTGGGTAAAGTGTTCCTGCATAGGGTCCCACTGTTCCAGGCTGATTAATGTGTGAAAATGGATAAATTGTACCCCGAAATAGTGTCTCTTAAGCCGGGTAAAACTCACCATCAAATGTACATGAAATGGACAGGAATCTGTCCATTTCATGTACATTTGATGGGTGAAAATGAAAATGATTTGGAAAGGTGTGAAAATGATTTGGAAAGGTGTGAAAACTGGGTAAAGTGTTCCTGCATAGGGTCCCACTGTTCCAGGCTGATTAATGTGTGAAAATGGATAAATTGTACCCCGAAATAGTGTCTCTTAAGCCGGGTAAAACTCACCATCAAATGTACATGAAATGGACAGGAATCTGTCCATTTCATGTACATTTGATGGGTGAAAATGAAAATGATTTGGAAAGGTGTGAAAATGATTTGGAAAGGTGTGAAAACTGGGTAAAGTGTTCCTGCATAGGGTCCCACTGTTCCAGGCTGATTAATGTGTGAAAATGGATAAATTGTACCCCGAAATAGTGTCTCTTAAGCCGGGTAAAACTCACCATCAAATGTACATGAAATGGACAGGAATCTGTCCATTTCATGTACATTTGATGGGTGAAATGTACAAGCAGCAGAGTGCATGCTGTCTCTGCTCTAAGCAGGCTCCCACTGTCCCAGGCAGAGCTCCAGGGTCATGCACATGGCTTTATTACCCCGGAATGAGGGTGTGAAAGCTGGGTAAAGTGTTCCTGCACTGTTCCAGGCTGATTAAAATGTGTGAAAATGGATAAATTGTACCCCGAAATAGTGGCTCTTAAGCCGGGGAAAAGTTACGTGAATATGGGGTGAAGTATATGGACACTTGAGCACCAGCAAGACCCCCACCTCCATAACCTTGTGCACCAGGCGAACCTGTGTACCCACACTTAAGCACTCCCCCACGGACTACACCAAGAGGGAACACCGGTCAGAAGTTCGTGCCCCTGGTAACCTGAATTACATTAAAACTGTTATGCATTGAGGATTTTAGTCCGAGACGAGTGCTTAAAATTTGTCCTGCCAGTGGCAGGGACTTTGCATTATAAGTGGACGTACATTTCCATTGGGCGGACATTTGTACATTTCAAGGACAAATCCCATGTTAACTCTGTCCATAAGGCAGACCTCTCCCTTACATACCTTAGGGACCTGTGTGTCCACCGTGTGGACATTAACTACAGGTCGCGGTACTCCAAGTGTACAGGCATGCAGTTCGGCCCCAGGGCAAAATAAAAATAAGCTGGGGTGCTACATAGATACCCAGTGCAGGGGCCTTCCACGTGGAAAAAGACCCGGAGACTGACGAGCTTTCCCCGCAGAGTCCACCTTGTGGACATCATTGTCCGTGGTGTGTACAGAATAACATGTCCATATCACGGACATTAATACATAGAATGGTGTCCATGAAATGGAAATTGCAAATAAGTGTTTAAAACGTGCGGAAAACTGTTTGAAATGTCGGGAAAAGGGTTGTGAATACAGACCCAGAGCACAGGTGGTGCAGCACCTGACTTTTCAACCCCGGAATACGTGTTTGAAAGGGGGGGAAAAGTATTGTAAATAGAGGCTATCACAGGCTATGTCAGACATCCATGAAATACACCGGCAAAACCACCTATTTGTACCCGCTCAAAGAGCCCCAAACCACGGACGAAGCAGCTCCAGAATCTCTCCCTGATATGGGCAAACAGGCTATGTCAGACATCCATGAAATACACCGGCAAAACCACCTATTTGTACCCGCTCAAAGAGCCCCAAACCACGGACGAAGCAGCTCCAGAATCTCGCCCTGACATGAGCAAACAGGCTATGTCAGACATCCATGAAATACACCGGCAAAACCACCTATTTGTACCCGCTCAAAGAGCCCCAAACCACGGACGAAGCAGCTCCAGAATCTCTCCCTGATATGGGCAAACAGGCTATGTCAGACATCCATGAAATACACCGGCAAAACCACCTATTTGTACCCGCTCAAAGAGCCCCAAACCACGGACGAAGCAGCTCCAGAATCTCGCCCTGACATGAGCAAACAGGCTATGTCAGACATCCATGAAATACACCGGCAAAACCACCTATTTGTACCCGCTCAAAGAGCCCCAAACCACGGACGAAGCAGCTCCAGAATCTCTCCCTGATATGGGCAAACAGGCTGTCAGGTGCTGATGGAAAGCAGGCGGAAATTCATTGATTGTTTTACCCAGGAAGAAGGCTTTACAAGGCGGGTAAAGTGCTCCAGCATCTCGCCCTGACATGAGCAAACAGGCTATGTCAGACATCCATGAAATACACCGGCAAAACCACCTATTTGTACCCGCTCAAAGAGCCCCAAACCACGGACGAAGCAGCTCCAGAATCTCTCCCTGATATGGGCAAACAGGCTGTCAGGTGCTGATGGAAAGCAGGCGGAAATTCATTGATTGTTTTACCCAGGAAGAAGGCTTTACAAGGCGGGTAAAGTGCTCCAGCATCTCGCCCTGACATGAGCAAACAGGCTATGTCAGACATCCATGAAATACACCGGCAAAACCACCTATTTGTACCCGCTCAAAGAGCCCCAAACCACGGACGAAGCAGCTCCAGAATCTCTCCCTGATATGGGCAAACAGGCTGTCAGGTGCTGATGGAAAGCAGGCGGAAATTCATTGATTGTTTTACCCAGGAAGAAGGCTTTACAAGGCGGGTAAAGTGCTCCAGCATCTCGCCCTGACATGAGCAAACAGGCTATGTCAGACATCCATGAAATACACCGGCAAAACCACCTATTTGTACCCGCTCAAAGAGCCCCAAACCACGGACGAAGCAGCTCCAGAATGTCCCCCTGACATGCACACTTCCATAACCTCGCACACCGCGAGACCCCGGGCCCCCGAACTTAAGCACTCCCCCACGGACTAAACCCAGATGATCACACCCTCAAGAACCTCGTGCCCCTGGGAACCTTAAAGGGGTGGATTTTGCGGTGCTCAACTGCCCGCCCACCAGCATCAATATTCGGCCTTATTCACAGCACCACTCACCCTCCTGTGGAGGATGTTATCATGCCCCTGGTTAGATATAAAGGGGTGGATTTTGCGGTGCTCAACTGCCCGCCCACCAGCATCAATATTCGGCCTTATTCACAGCACCACTCACCCTCCTGTGGAGGATGTTATCATGCCCCTGGTTAGATATAAAGGGGTGGATTTTGCGGTGCTCAACTGCCCGCCCACCAGCATCAATATTCGGCCTTATTCACAGCACCACTCACCCTCCTGTGGAGGATGTTATCATGCCCCTGGTTAGATATAAAGGGGTGGATTTTGCGGTGCTCAACTGCCCGCCCACCAGCATCAATATTCGGCCTTATTCACAGCACCACTCACCCTCCTGTGGAGGATGTTATCATGCCCCTGGTTAGATATAAAGGGGTGGATTTTGCGGTGCTCAACTGCCCGCCCACCAGCATCAATATTCGGCCTTCTTCACCTGCCCTGCTGGAGGTTCACACTTTAACTTTTTGTTTACCCTACTCTGCCTTACACATCCTCCAACACACTTGAGCACTCCTCACTCGGACTGAACCCCTCCATGCACACCACCAGAACCTCGTGCCCCTGGGGACCTTAAAGGGGAAAACACCCTTATTTTCAGCATATTGCTTTACCTTCCCTCTCACACTGCTCACTATTGCCACTTGTTCACTCCATTTATCCAGTACCAACTCAACTAGGGTGTAATAGTTTTTAAAAAATAGGACCAAGTCAGTTAAATAAATAAATTTTATTTACAGATTTATATACAGTTATATACAGTTATATACAGATTTATATACAATTATATACAATATACAATTACAAGTGTCCGAAAATAGTGCCTCGTAAGGCGGGTAAAGTCCCCTGACAACTCCCCTTGCATTCCTCCACAATTTAATTTCATAACATGTTAACATGAAGGGGCCAGAGTACAACAACACATTTCATATTTACAAGTTGATCATGGATCGTTGGTGCAGAGTCTGGCACCCTCTCTTCACCCAAATCGAATTCTTCGTCTGACGTCTCGGCATCGGGGGAGTCTTGGTAGGGAGTGGAGCTATGCTCCTCTCCAGAGCTGCCACTGTCAATGTCCCCCAAATTGTCTTCACTCCCCGATGATGCTGCTGCCGCTGCTTGCAGTGACTCTGTGAAGAGCAGCCTTATTTCCGCAGCCTCCTTCAAAGAAGGATTTTTTGCGTAGAATTTGTCTGCCGTAGCCGTGTTATGGCACATAAAGTCAGTCACTCGCTGGCGGTTGTCTACGTCTTGAAACCTCTTTGCGTTATCGGCATGGACTGTGCGGAGGTCGGTGAAATTAATGGGACCTTTTAGTCCCACATCAGCCCATGCCAACCTCAGGAAGTGGGCAAGGTTCCTCGACGGGTTCTTCCCCGCTGTGTATAGGAAGTAGCGGTTCTGGGTGCAGGTCAGCGTCCTCTTGATTTCCAGCCACCTCTTCATCCATCCGAATTCTTCTATGGTGAGGTACAGCTGCGCTTCACCAAACGCGTTGGCCGTCTTGTGGTTGCTTACCTGTTATGACAGAGGTAGAGAGCATCAATACAAGTATCAATCATGCACAACATGTTTATCACTGCCAGAATAAACACATTTTGTAATAGCACTCACGTGGATGAGGTAGCCGAAGTCTGTGCCTGTTGTCTCCGCCTTTCGGACCTCACAGTTGGTCATGTTGGAGTAGACCCCCGGCCGGTGGCCGTAAATACAGCTCCAGTGGAGGGTCATGTAACCATAGAGCAAGAGCCGGGTTGCGGTAGTGGGATTGCTGGCCATCAGGTTCAAGAGCTGAGGGATGCGATCTTTGGCCACAGTCAAACAAGTCATGATGTCCTTGTGGCTCGGCAAGCCTTCCATTTTGTCCCGCTTCACCTGCATCTGATGGACGATCACCTTTTTCCTCAGGGACCTCAGGATGGCAGCAAGTTCGCGTTGGACGACAATCATGTCGTTTTGGTTGAGTCTGCTTCCCTTGCATGGTGTGGCTGCCATGTATTTCAGAAAGTGTGAAATGTTTTTGATGTAGAAGTCAGAGGTGGTGACCTGTAGGCTGGACAGTATCAGGCTCCGGGACCAGCTGTTGGCAAAGGAAAACGCATCAGTACATCGTATTGCGTCAATGGGGAGAACACACACAATGATGCTGACATCATGGACAGTTTTTTGATGTTACTCACCCACGTATCCTCTTCAGATCCCTCAGAAAGAGCCAGTCAGACAGGCGTTTGAAACCGTGTGCCATGAAGCTCAGGAACGATTTCACTCTGCTTATTTTGGAGACTGCGTTTTCTTGGAGCCTCACTGTTGGGTCGATGCCCTCATAATGCTCCCGGTAGCCTTGCAGATACTCCTCTGTGAAACATAACACAGTACTTTAATGACAACACATTGTGTATTACAGAAACTGCATTTGTGACACATCTAACACACTTACCCATTATGCATGGGAATGTTATATTCCGCATTATATTCCCCCGGCCCCTGCCGCAGAACCAGGGGGAATTTATGGGAGGGGAGGTTGATGAGGCCTCGGTATCTACGGATGCAGGTTCTGAGGAGCTGGATGCAGGTGTCTGAGAGGCAATGGGGGACTTGCTGCACGAGGGAATGGGGGAATAGCTGCACAAGGGAACGGGGGACTTGCTGAAGGATGGACCTTTGGACTTGGACTGCCTCGTTGGTGTCGCCTCTGTTCGGGGTCGTTTCCTTAGAAACACCCGCTCTTGTTCCTCCCCATACTCTTCATCATAGCCATGCATATTATCTGCTATCCTCTGGTCAAACCTCTGTCGCTTATGTTTTATCCTCTGCTGCAGCTTGAAGCGCAGAGATTTCACCTCAGCAGCATATCTGTCCCTCTGAGCCCTCATTGTGTTTGCCTCCATCCTCCATTCCTTACAGTCCGGGTTGTCACATTCATTCACTGGGGACAAGGGTGGAGGTTGTGAAAGGACCTCATCACCCTCAGTGTCCACATCCCAAGTGGTAATCATCGCTACTGTGGGGTTTGTCAGTCGGAGCGCTTGAAGGTCCTTCGTTGCCACTGTCATTTTGACTTTAATAACAGCGAGACATAGCTCCTCCCGCGACAGCTCGACATGGTCCCGGTACAAGTGCCGGTCCAGCCTTGTCCCGGTATAGTTGCATCCTGCAATGATGCAGGGATGCAGCCTTATATTTGTATGTCCATTTGCCAAGAGCAGGAGAATTCTTCTTTCAACCAAGTTACGCACACTATGGTTTCTGAGCAAATGCTTGCTCAGGGCACGGAAGGAATGGTTACAGATCGGACAACACAGCAACATCCTATCTGTATGCATGGGCATTTTGGTACCGGGAAGTGTACCCTGTAGAATGAGAGTGAAAAGACTCGAGAACGTTGCACTCAGCTAACTAGAAGGACCCTATCTCAAATCTATCCAGGTTATATTCAAAACGTTAATTTTTCATTTGCATCATCGTGCGAAAGGTGTCCCATTTAGGCACTCGTTAGGCGGGCAGAGATCCCTGTCATCTCTCGGCCTCTCCAGAGGAAGGGAAATACTATGTTGTCTTTTTTGGAGAACCATGAAAACCGGCCAAATGTATCCGAAAATAGTGCATCAGGTAGAATCCTCTCAAACTCTCCTTCCATTCCTCCAGAGACCAGTTCAAAATGATTGGGGTCCTCCAGGCAACAATTGTATCCGAGCCAAAGCACTCATGTAGCGGACGCTTTCCTCCATGAAATAGTGCCTCACATGCAGGTAAAGTCCCCTGACAACTCCCCTTGCATTCCTCCAGAGTCAGAGTTAACTTTTGGAAGAACCATAGAAAAGGGTGAAAATGGATAAAATGTATCCGAAAATAGTGCCTCATATGCGGGTAAAGTCCCCTGACAACTCCCCTTGCATTCCTCCAGAGTCAGAAAAAGTCAGAGTTAACTTTTGGAAGAACCATAGAAAAGGGTGAAAATGGATAAAATGTATCCGAAAATAGTGCCTCACATGCAGGTAAAGTCCCCTGACAACTCCCCTTGCATTCCTCCAGAGTCAGAAAAAGTCAGAGTTAACTTTTGGTAGAACCAGAGGAAGGGGTGAAAATGGATAAAATGTATCCGAAAATAGTGCCTCATATGCGGGTAAAGTCCCCTGACAACTCCCCTTGCATTCCTCCAGAGGCAGAAAAAGTCAGAGTTAACTTTTGGTAGAACCAGAGGAAGGGGTGAAAATGGATAAAATGTATCCGAAAATAGTGCCTCATATGCGGGTAAAGTCCCCTGACAACTCCCCTTGCATTCCTCCAGAGGCAGAAAAAGTCAGAGTTAACTTTTGGTAGAACCAGAGGAAGGGGTGAAAATGGATAAAATGTATCCGAAAATAGTGCCTCACATGCAGGTAAAGTCCCCTGACAACTCCCCTTGCATTCCTCCAGAGTCAGAAAAAGTCAGAGTTAACTTTTGGTAGAACCAGAGGAAGGGGTGAAAATGGATAAAATGTATCCGAAAATAGTGCCTCATATGCGGGTAAAGTCCCCTGACAACTCCCCTTGCATTCCTCCAGAGGCAGAAAAAGTCAGAGTTAACTTTTGGTAGAACCAGAGGAAGGGGTGAAAATGGATAAAATGTATCCGAAAATAGTGCCTCACATGCAGGTAAAGTCCCCTGACAACTCCCCTTGCATTCCTCCAGAGTCAGAAAAAGTCAGAGTTAACTTTTGGTAGAACCAGAGGAAGGGGTGAAAATGGATAAAATGTATCCGAAAATAGTGCCTCACATGCAGGTAAAGTCCCCTGACAACTCCCCTTGCATTCCTCCAGAGTCAGAAAAAGTCAGAGTTAACTTTTGGTAGAACCAGAGGAAGGGGTGAAAATGGATAAAATGTATCCGAAAATAGTGCCTCATATGCGGGTAAAGTCCCCTGACAACTCCCCTTGCATTCCTCCAGAGGCAGAAAAAGTCAGAGTTAACTTTTGGTAGAACCAGAGGAAGGGGTGAAAATGGATAAAATGTATCCGAAAATAGTGCCTCACATGCAGGTAAAGTCCCCTGACAACTCCCCTTGCATTCCTCCAGAGTCAGAAAAAGTCAGAGTTAACTTTTGGTAGAACCAGAGGAAGGGGTGAAAATGGATAAAATGTATCCGAAAATAGTGCCTCATTATTCCGTGACATCTACCCTTGTATTCCTCCAGAGGCACTTTAACTTTGTAAAGAACCATGATTAGGGTCCTCCAGGCAACAATTGTATCCGAGCCAAAGCACTCATGTAACGGACACTTTCCTCCATGATGTGAAACAGCCGGTTTTTTTCTGAGTGCCTCCAAAAACCGGGTTTCCGATTTCGTGCAGATGGTAGCTTGGAAAACATGAATAGATTTATTTGACGGGGGAAGGGAGGTCTCGAATCCCTTCTCCGTTGTAAATTGCGACGGGGCAGTGGAAATGTGTCCGGGGCTTCCGCCGGAAGCGCCGAAGACTTGAGCAGTTTTGAGCCCCTCCTCCGTTGGCACTCAGTCGTTTTTTCGAGAATTTTTTAAAACTTCATTTTTGATTATTTTAAGATATAATTGACCGTTTTATTTACTTTTTTTTGCTTTCCACGGGTGGGGGCGCATGGCAGGCCGCCTATGAGCTCCCAAATTCGGCCTGGAACCTCCGGGAATTGTGGGCTAAGCTCCATAAACTGACAAAGTCACCCAGAAATGTCATTTTAATAGCCCAAAAATATATAATACAAATACATTTAAATAGTAAAATGTACAATTGTGCTCCTAATTACCCGGAATTTGATTTACATAGCCCCATGATAGTGAATAAAAATCATTTTCATTTTCACCCATCAAATGTACATGAAATGGACAGGAATCTGTCCATTTCATGTACATTTGATGGGTGAAAATGAAAATGATTTGGAAAGGTGTGAAAACTGGGTAAAGTGTTCCTGCATAGGGTCCCACTGTTCCAGGCTGATTCAAATGTGTGAAAATGGATAAATTGTACCCCGAAATAGTGTCTCTTAAGCCGGGGAAAAGTTATGTGAAAACTCACCATCAAATGTACATGAAATGGACAGGAATCTGTCCATTTCATGTACATTTGATGGGTGAAAATGAAAATGATTTGGAAAGGTGTGAAAATGATTTGGAAAGGTGTGAAAACTGGGTAAAGTGTTCCTGCATAGGGTCCCACTGTTCCAGGCTGATTAATGTGTGAAAATGGATAAATTGTACCCCGAAATAGTGTCTCTTAAGCCGGGGAAAAGTTATGTGAAAACTCACCATCAAATGTACATTGGAAAGGTGTGAAAACTGGGTAAAGTGTTCCTGCATAGGGTCCCACTGTTCCAGGCTGATTAATGTGTGAAAATGGATAAATTGTACCCCGAAATAGTGTCTCTTAAGCCGGGTAAAACTCACCATCAAATGTACATGAAATGGACAGGAATCTGTCCATTTCATGTACATTTGATGGGTGAAATGTACAAGCAGCAGAGTGCATGCTGTCTCTGCTCTAAGCAGGCTCCCACTGTCCCAGGCAGAGCTCCAGGGTCATGCACATGGCTGTATTACCCCGGAATGAGGGTGTGAAAGCTGGGTAAAGTGTTCCCACTGTTCCAGGCTGATTAATGTGTGAAAATGGATAAATTGTACCCCGAAATAGTGTCTCTTAAGCCGGGGAAAAGTTATGTGAAAACTCACCATCAAATGTACATTGGAAAGGTGTGAAAACTGGGTAAAGTGTTCCTGCATAGGGTCCCACTGTTCCAGGCTGATTAATGTGTGAAAATGGATAAATTGTACCCCGAAATAGTGTCTCTTAAGCCGGGGAAAAGTTATGTGAAAACTCACCATCAAATGTACATTGGAAAGGTGTGAAAACTGGGTAAAGTGTTCCTGCATAGGGTCCCACTGTTCCAGGCTGATTAATGTGTGAAAATGGATAAATTGTACCCCGAAATAGTGTCTCTTAAGCCGGGTAAAACTCACCATCAAATGTACATGAAATGGACAGGAATCTGTCCATTTCATGTACATTTGATGGGTGAAAATGAAAATGATTTGGAAAGGTGTGAAAACTGGGTAAAGTGTTCCTGCATAGGGTCCCACTGTTCCAGGCTGATTAATGTGTGAAAATGGATAAATTGTACCCCGAAATAGTGTCTCTTAAGCCGGGTAAAACTCACCATCAAATGTACAAGCAGCAGAGTGCATGCTGTCTCTGCTCTAAGCAGGCTCCCACTGTCCCAGGCAGAGCTCCAGGGTCATGCACATGGCTGTATTACCCCGGAATGAGGGTGTGAAAGCTGGGTAAAGTGTTCCCACTGTTCCAGGCTGATTAATGTGTGAAAATGGATAAATTGTACCCCGAAATAGTGTCTCTTAAGCCGGGGAAAAGTTATGTGAAAACTCACCATCAAATGTACATTGGAAAGGTGTGAAAACTGGGTAAAGTGTTCCTGCATAGGGTCCCACTGTTCCAGGCTGATTAATGTGTGAAAATGGATAAATTGTACCCCGAAATAGTGTCTCTTAAGCCGGGTAAAACTCACCATCAAATGTACATGAAATGGACAGGAATCTGTCCATTTCATGTACATTTGATGGGTGAAAATGAAAATGATTTGGAAAGGTGTGAAAATGATTTGGAAAGGTGTGAAAACTGGGTAAAGTGTTCCTGCATAGGGTCCCACTGTTCCAGGCTGATTAATGTGTGAAAATGGATAAATTGTACCCCGAAATAGTGTCTCTTAAGCCGGGTAAAACTCACCATCAAATGTACATGAAATGGACAGGAATCTGTCCATTTCATGTACATTTGATGGGTGAAAATGAAAATGATTTGGAAAGGTGTGAAAATGATTTGGAAAGGTGTGAAAACTGGGTAAAGTGTTCCTGCATAGGGTCCCACTGTTCCAGGCTGATTAATGTGTGAAAATGGATAAATTGTACCCCGAAATAGTGTCTCTTAAGCCGGGTAAAACTCACCATCAAATGTACATGAAATGGACAGGAATCTGTCCATTTCATGTACATTTGATGGGTGAAAATGAAAATGATTTGGAAAGGTGTGAAAATGATTTGGAAAGGTGTGAAAACTGGGTAAAGTGTTCCTGCATAGGGTCCCACTGTTCCAGGCTGATTAATGTGTGAAAATGGATAAATTGTACCCCGAAATAGTGTCTCTTAAGCCGGGTAAAACTCACCATCAAATGTACATGAAATGGACAGGAATCTGTCCATTTCATGTACATTTGATGGGTGAAATGTACAAGCAGCAGAGTGCATGCTGTCTCTGCTCTAAGCAGGCTCCCACTGTCCCAGGCAGAGCTCCAGGGTCATGCACATGGCTTTATTACCCCGGAATGAGGGTGTGAAAGCTGGGTAAAGTGTTCCTGCACTGTTCCAGGCTGATTAAAATGTGTGAAAATGGATAAATTGTACCCCGAAATAGTGGCTCTTAAGCCGGGGAAAAGTTACGTGAATATGGGGTGAAGTATATGGACACTTGAGCACCAGCAAGACCCCCACCTCCATAACCTTGTGCACCAGGCGAACCTGTGTACCCACACTTAAGCACTCCCCCACGGACTACACCAAGAGGGAACACCGGTCAGAAGTTCGTGCCCCTGGTAACCTGAATTACATTAAAACTGTTATGCATTGAGGATTTTAGTCCGAGACGAGTGCTTAAAATTTGTCCTGCCAGTGGCAGGGACTTTGCATTATAAGTGGACGTACATTTCCATTGGGCGGACATTTGTACATTTCAAGGACAAATCCCATGTTAACTCTGTCCATAAGGCAGACCTCTCCCTTACATACCTTAGGGACCTGTGTGTCCACTGTGTGGACATTAACTACAGGTCGCGGCACTCCAAGTGTACAGGCATGCAGTTCGGCCCCAGGGCAAAATAAAAATAAGCTGGGGTGCTTCATAGATACCCAGTGCAGGGACCTTCCACGTGGAAAAAGACCTGGAGACTGACGAGCTTTCCCCGCAGAGTCCACCTTGTGGACATCATTGTCCGTGGTGTGTACAGAATAACATGTCCATATCACGGACATTAATACATAGAGTGGTGTCCATGAAATAGACATTGCAAATAAGTGTTTAAAACGTGCGGAAAACTGTTTGAAATGTCGGGAAAAGGGTTGTGAATACAGACCCAGAGCACAGGTGGTGCAGCACCTGACTTTTCAACCCCGGAATACGTGTTTGAAAGGGGGGGAAAAGTATTGTAAATAGAGGCTATCACAGGCTATGTCAGACATCCATGAAATACACCGGGAAAACCACCTATTTGTACCCGCTCAAAGAGCCCCAAACCACGGACGAAGCAGCTCCAGCATCTCTGCCTGATATGGGCAAACAGGCTGTCAGGTGCTGATGGAAAGCAGGCGGAAATTCATTGATTGTTTTACCCAGGAAGAAGGGTTTACAAGGCGGGTAAAGTGCTCCAGCATCTCTCCCTGACATGAGCAAACAGGCTATGTCAGACATCCATGAAATACACCGGGAAAACCACCTATTTGTACCCGCTCAAAGAGCCCCAAACCACGGACGAAGCAGCTCCAGCATCTCTCCCTGACATGCACACTCCCATAACCTCGCGCACCTTGGGTCCCCGGGCCCCCGAACTTAAGCACTCCCCCACGGACTAAACCCAGATGATCACACCCTCAAGAACCTCGTGCCCCTGGGAATCTTAAAGGGGGGGTGGAGTTTACGGTGCTCAACCGCCCGCCCACCAGCATCAATATTCGGCCTTATTCACAGCCCCACTCACCCTCCTGTGGAGGATGTTATCATGCCCCTGGTAATATATAAAGGGGTGGATTTTACGGTGCTCAACCGCCCGCCCACCAGCATCAATATTCGGCCTTATTCACAGCCCCACTCACCCTCCTGTGGAGGATGTTATCATGCCCCTGGTAATACATAAAGGGGGTGGATTTTGCGGTGCTCAACCGCCCGCACACCAGCATCAATATTCGGCCTTCTTCACCTGCCCTGCTGGAGGTTCACACTTTAACTTTTTGTTTACCCTACTCTGCCTTACACATCCTCCAACACACTTGAGCACTCCTCACTCGGACTGAACCCCTCCATTCACACCACCAGAACCTCGTGCCCCTGGGGACCTTAAAGGGGAAAACACCCATATTTTCAGCATATTGCTTTACCTTCCCTCTCACACTGCTCACTATTGCCACTTGTTCACTCCATTTATCCAGTACCAACTCAACTAGGGTGTAATAGTTTTTAAAAAATAGGACCAAGTAAGTAAGTTAAATAAACTTTATTCACAGAATTATATACAATTACATTGTCATTTAATTTTATTTCATAACATGTTAACATTATTCACTCATACAGCACAAGGGGACTGAGTACAACAACACATTTCATATTTACAAGTTGGTCATTGGCTTGTGCACTGGTAACATTGTCCGTATCGGGTGAAGTTGGTGCAGAGTCTGGCACCCTCTCTTCACCCATGTTTGAGGGACTGTGTTCGGCCATTGACTGTTCCCTGTTCGCCGCTCTCCAAGCGTTGAAGTTTAAGTCGAATTCTTCGTCTGACTTCTCGGCATCGGGGGAGTCTTGGTAGGGAGTGGGGCTATGCTCCTCTCCAGAGCTGTCACTGTCAATGTCCCCCAAATTGTCTTCACTCCCCGATGATGCTGCTGCCGCTGCTTGCAGTGACTCTGTGAAGAGCAGCCGTATGTCCGCAGCCTCCTTCAAAGAAGGATTCTTGGCATAACATTTGTCTGCAGTTGCAGTGTTGTGACACATGAAATCACTCACTCGTTGGCGGTTGTCTATGTCCTGAAACCTCTTCGCATTATCTGCATGGACTGTGCGGAGGTCGGTGAAGTTAATGGGACCTTTTAGTCCCACATCAGCCCATGCCAACCTCAGGAAGTAGGCAAGGTTCCTCGACGGGTTCTTCCCCGCTGTGTATAGGAAGTAGCGGTTCTGGGTGCAGGTCAGCGTCCTCTTGATTTCCAGCCACCTCTTCATCCATCCGAATTCTTCTATGGTGAGGTACAGCTGCGCTTCACCAAACGCGTTGGCCGTCTTGTGGTTGCTTACCTGTTATGACAGAGGTAGAGAGCGTCAATACAAGTATCAATCATGCACAACATGTTTATCACTGCCAGAATAAACACATTTTGTAATAGCGCTCACGTGGATGAGATAGCCGAAGTCTGTATCCTCTGCTGCAGCTTGAAGCGCAGGGATTTCACCTCAGCAGCATATCTGTCCCTCTGAGCCCTCATTGTGTTTGCCTCCATCCTCCATTCCTTACAGTCCGGGTTGTCACATTCAATCACTGGGGACAAGGGTGGAGATTGTGAAAGGACCTCATCACCCTCAGTGTCCACATCCCAAGTGGTAATCATCGCTACTATGGGGTTTGTCAGTCGGAGCGCTTGAAGGTCCTTCGTTGCCACTGTCATTTTTAGTTTATTTACGACCACATATAGCTCCTCCCGCGACAGCTCGACATGGTCCCGGTACAAGTGCCGGTCCAGCCTTGTCCCGGTATAGTTGCATCCTGCAATGATGCAGGGATGCAGCCTTATATTTGTACGTCCATTTGCCAAGAACAGGAGAATTTTTCTTTCAACCAAGTTACGCACACTATGATTTCTTTGCAAATGCTTGCTCAGGAATGGTTACAGATCGGACAACACATCAACATCCTATCTGTATGCATGAGCATTTTGGTACCGGGAAGTGTACCCTGTAGAATGAAAGTGAAAAGACTCGAGAAAGTTGCACTCAGCGAACTAGAAAGACCCCAAGTCAAATCTCTCCAGGTTATATTCAAAACATTGTTTTTTCATTTGCATCATCGTGCGAAAGGTGTCCCATTTAGGCACTCGTTAGGCGGGCAGAGATCTCTGTCATCTCTCGGCCTCTCCAGAGGAAGGGAAATACTCTGTTGTCTTTGTTGGAGAACCATGAAAACCGGCCAAATGTATCCAAAAATAGTGCATCATAATACAGGTAGAATCACCTCAAACTCTCCTTGCATTCCTCCAGAGACCAGTTCAAAAACTTAAAGTTTTGTAAGAACCATGATTGGGGTCCTCCAGGCAACAATTGTATCCGAGCCAAAGCACTCATGTAGCGGACGCTTTCCTCCATGATGTCAAACAGCCGTTTTTAAAAAAAATAGTGCCTCATATGCGGGTAAAGTCCCCTGACAACTCCCCTTGCATTCCTCCAGAGGCAGAAAAAGTTTAAGTTAACTTTTGGAAGAACCATAGAAAAAATCCACTGTCCCAGGCAGAGCTCCATGGTGATGCACATGGCTTTCTTACCCAGGAAGAAGAGTCTGAAAGCTGGGTAAAGTGTTCATGCAGCCCCTCCATGACGGTAATAATGGTTAGAAATCATTTCCAGGGCAGAAAAAGCTGTTTTTGACTCATCCACATTTGACCCATTAAATGTACATGAAATGGACAGGAATCTGTCCATTTCATGTACATTTGACTGATGAAATGTACAAGAACATAAGGGCAGCAGAGTGCCTGCTGTCCCTGCTCTAAGCAGGCTCCCACTGTCCCAGGCAGAGCTCCAGGGTGATGCACATGGCTTTATTACCCCGGAATGAGGGTGTGAAAGCTGGGTAAAGTGTTCCTGCATAGGGTCCCACTGTTCCAGGCTGATGAACATGGCTTTATTACCCCGGAATGAGGGTGTGAAAGCTGGGTAAAGTGTTCCTGCAGCCCCTCCATAACGGTAATAATGGTTAGAAATCATTGCCTGTTTTTGACTCATGAAATGTACATGAAATGGACAGGAATCTGTCCATTTCATGGACATTTGACTGATGAAATGTACAAGAACATAAGGGCAGCAGAGTGCTTGCTGTCCCTGCTCTAAGCAGAGCTCCAGGGTGATGCACATGGCTTTATTACCCCGGAATGAGGGTGTGAAAGCTGGGTAAAGTGTTCCTGCATAGGGTCCCACTGTTCCAGGCTGATGAACATGGCTTTATTACCCCGGAATGAGGGTGTGAAAATGGATACATTTTACCCCAAAATAGTGTCTCTTAAGGCGGGTAAAAGTTATGTGAATACGGGGTGAAGTATATGGACACTTGAGCACCAGCAAGACCCCCACCTCCATAACCTTGTGCACCAGGCGAACCTGTGTACCCACACTTAAGCACTCCCCCACGGACTACACCAAGAGGGAACACCGGTCAGAAGTTCGTGCCCCTGATAACCTGAATAACATTAAAACTGTTATGCATTGAGGATTTTAGTCCGAGACGAGTGCTTATCTGCGGGTATCTTGTGTCAGCTTCGTGGACCCCAATTTCAAAGGAAATGTCCATGATATTGACAAATATATTTATATACAGAATGATGATTATTTTACCCTCAGACACATGCATAGAGCACCCCCAAGTGTTGGTTTACAGTTGGTAAAATTTGTCCTGCCGGTGGCAGGGACTTTGCATTATAAGTGGACGTACATTTCCATTGCGCGGACATTTGTACATTTGAAAGACAAATCCCATGTTAACTCTGTCCATAAGGCAGACCTTTTCCTTACACTATCCACTCGACACAAAAACGAGACCACCCATTTGAGTGCTTGATTATGTTAAGGTTACATCTGCAGCATGCCCCTCAGCCAGGAAAGGGCTACATAGAAAAGAAAAGGCTTCATTTATTTCAGCAGGTCTATTAAGCAGTTAGTCTGAAGCAAATCCCTTGGCTTGTTTAGCAAACAAATATGATTACTGCACTCAAGTTGGTGTCCAAAGTCCACATTCTCAATATAAATGTTCTGCTGCACTCATGGCTGTCTCTGATGAATAAAATGTAAGCAGTGAGCATAAAAGTTTTATTGGAGGAAAATGGGTTGGAGGTAAATCAATGCTATCTATCTGTCCGTTTGGCTTTCTAGCTGACAGTGTCTCATAATTAACCAACAATCCATTGACTTGTTGATTTGGTATATTGATTCTGATTGGCTTATATACCACGGACTTGCTTTAAAAGATTTTTCTGATTGTCTCACACTCTCCGTCATCTGATTGGCCTGTCTCGCCTCAACGCTGCAGGCTGATCGGTCCTTGGCAGACAGCCGTCTAAAAGAAGTAAAAATGTTCTTTTGGCCGTCTGGTAACTGTGTGTGTGTGTATAATATTACAAACTACGACCAGGCCAAACAACAGTAATTCTGAGAGTGTGCCCTCACTCAGAAATGTTAGCCCATATTAGCTCTACACTCTCACACACAACTCTAAGCCAAAGAAAGGCAGTGGCAAACTAAACACACACAACTCACTATCCAATACGGAAATACAAACTGAAACTACACATTGGATGACCGATCTTTAATAGTTAATTACCCAGGTCTCCAGACGCACAAACCTAGCTCCATTTCCACTTTTCATATCAGTGTGAGTCATCCATGGGTGTCGCAGCCATTATATGAGGGTGGGACAAGTCCCCCCCACTTTTTCAAATGATTAGTTTAGACCCCCCCACTTTTACCATGTGGAAAGTCCGTGAATCGGTCTCTCCACTCGCCGCACTTTGTAGAGACCTGTGTCAGAGCTTCACTATCAAATCCATTCCACTTGCTTATTGAGAGAATGCCCAAATCAATGAAACTCCGTACCATGTTTTCACTGCTACTTTGTACCAAGGCAGATTCTCACATAGCGCGTGCATGTCCAAGGAGTGTTGTCATAGTTGGACAGCTCAGATCTGTTGTATGAAGCGATGCCGGTAGCGGAGGTAAGGCACACACACCAAATGTTCAGGAAATGGTTAATACAGCGAAAATCAAACCTGACGATCTCTTGGTTTGATATGTTTTCTCCCTCAGACAACATGGACATAAGAAAAAAAATGTCAAAGAAGAGGAAAGTAAGTCATCAGCTGGTAGCAGTTAATCAGTTAACAGTGATGGCGGCGTCGTCTCACTTATGGAGAGGAGTTTCGTCTTTATGTCATGATAGAGAGACACAAATACTGAATAGTTTAGATGAGAAAAGGCATCGAAATGCCAGGTTACTAGTATTTATCATGTAAACAGGGAACATGAATAACCCGATCTCTCTGTGTGTCACGGTTATCATGTCAGGTCACAGGTCTATGTCTAGGTTTGGGTGTTTTCACTGTTCTCTATGTCATGTTTTTCCTCCTGTCGTTAGTTTCCCTGGTGTCCCTGTGTTTTCTTCTCCCTCCTCACCTGTGTCTCGTTAGCTGATTGTGTTCACCTGTGGCCCTTGTGTTTTCTCCTCCCTCCTCACCTGTGTCTCGTTAGCTGATTGTGTTCACCTGTGGCCCTTGTGTTTCTCCTCCCCTGCCCGGCTGTTTCTTGTCTTGTAATTATCCCTCCCTGTATTTAGTCTTGTCTCGTGCTGTGTTCAGTGTTGGTGCTTCTTTTGTTGGTGACTGAATTCACCCCGGTGAGTGTTCTGTTTTGCAGGGCTCGACATTATAATTGGCCCGCTGGCCCGGAGGCACTATTTTGACACCCCGGGCCACCAGAACGTACTTTCCACTTGCCCGCTCGGGCCACTAAAAACAGCAAGACATACATTCACATTGTTCTGTGATATTGGTATTTTGACAAGCAATTTTGTTAGATTGTTCCGTTTATTAACGCTACAACATCGCGCTCTACTCTGCAGCTGTTTGTTGCGGAGTAGAGTAGAGTGCAGTGCGAGCAGGCCCGTGCACGCGCAGCTCGAGCCTGCTCGCGCTGCGCGCTCACTACAGACTTTCGCGCCACCTAACCATTGTCACGGTTGTCATGCCAGGTCACGGGTCTATGTCTAGGTTTGGGTGTTTCCGCTGTCCTCTATGTCATGTTTTCCTTCCGTCGTTAGTTCCCTGGTGTGTCTCGTTAGTTGATTGTGTTCACCTGTGGCCCTTGTGTTTTCTCCTCCCTCCTCACCTGTGTCTAGTTAGTTGATTATGTTCACCTGTGGCCCTTGTGTTTCTCCTCCCCTGCCCAGCTGTTTCTTGTCTGGTAATTATCCCTCCCTGTATTTAGTCTTGTCTCGTCCTGTGTTCAGTGTTGGTGCTTCTTTTGTTTGTGACCTGGTTCACCGTAGAGTGTTTTGTTTGTTAAAGTTATATGTTAGATAAGAGCCCTTGCAATAAAGGTATTATCAAGTGTTATCTGCGTTTGGGTCCTACCTGCTTCACTCTGCGCTATCAGAAAGCACCAACCAGAAAATGGGCCCAGCAGATCCGTTCGAGCTGGAATTATTGAATTTTTCCTTTTTTTTGGCTAACTGCTCGGATCGATGGAAGAGAGCACCCGGAGTTCAGCAGCGAGAGGCTGTGTTGTCGGAGGCGCGCCAGATGGCTAGAGAGAAACCAGGTTTGGTGAAGTTCTTACCTGGCTGGATTTCAAAGATCCTCCCGGTGTGTGATTCCCGGCCTGCTAGCCCCAGGCATGCTAGCTCCCTGCCTCCCGATTCCCAACCTGGCACCATACGCCTTGGTGGGTTCCGTCTGGAGTCAGCCCCGGCTTCTTCCCCATTTCCTGCTCCTGTCCAGGATCCGTTCTCGGGTACTCGTCTGGCTTATGGAGGTCCACGGAGTATTCAGGCGGCTGCTAAAAGGAGTCGTCGCAAGGCCAGGTTAGCCCGAGCCCTAGCAGCCATGGTTCCGGTTACAGTTCCGGCCCCAGCAGCCATGGTTCTGGCTCCAGTACCGGCTCCAGTACCCCTGGTCGCGACTCCAGTTTCGGCTCCAGGACTGGCTTACCGGCCAACGCCAGCTCCCCGAGTCCTGTCGGCATACCGGCCGACTCCAGCACCTCGTCTCTTGTTGGCTCCCCAGCCAACACCAGCTCCCCGTGTCCTGTCGGCGTACCGGCCGACTCCAGCACCTCGTCTCTTGTTGGCTCCCCAGCCAACACCAGCTCCTCGTGTCCTGTTGGCTCCCCAGCCAACTCCAGCTCCCCGTGTCCTGTCGGCGTACCGGCCGACTCCAGCACCTCGTCTCTTGTTGGCTCCCCAGCCAACACCAGCTCCCCGTGTCCTGTCGGCGTACCGGCCGACTCCAGCACCCCGTGTTCTGTTGGCAAACCAACTCTCTCAAGTTTCCCCTCCAGACACTTCTCAAGTCCCCTCTCAGGTCCCCTCTCGAGTCTTTTCTCGTGTCCCCTCTCAAGTCAACTCTCCAGTGTCCTCTCGAGTCACCTCTCAAGTTTCCCCTCAGGTCTACTCTCGAGTCCCCTCTCAGGTCCCCTCTCGAGTTACCTCTCGAGTCACCTCTCGAGTTCCCTCTCAGGTCCCCTCTCAGGTCCCCTCTCGAGTCTTTTCTCGTGTCCCCTCTCAAGTCAACTCTCCAGTGTCCTCTCGAGTCACCTCTCAAGTTTCCCCTCAGGTCTCCTCTCGAGTTCCCTCTCAAGTCCCCTCTCAGGTCCCCTCTCGAGTTACCTCTCGAGTCATCTCTCGAGTTCCTTCTCAGGTCCCCTCTCAGGTCCCCTCTCGAGTCTTTTCTCGTGTCCCCTCTCAAGTCAACTCTCCAGTGTCCTCTCGAGTCACCTCTCAAGTTTCCCCTCAGGTCTCCTCTCGAGTTCCCTCTCAAGTCCCCTCTCAGGTCCCCTCTCGAGTTACCTCTCGAGTCACCTCTCGAGTTCCTTCTCGAGTCCCCTCTCAGGTCTCCTCTCGAGTTACCTCTCGAGTCTCCTCTCGAGTTCCCTCTCAAGTCCCTTCTCAGGTCCCCTCTCGAGTTATCTCTCGAGTCAACTCTCCAGTGTCCTCTCGAGTCACCTCCCAAGTCAACTCTCCAGTGTCCTCTCGAGTCACCTCTCAAGTTTCCCCTCAGGTCTACTCTCGAGTTCCCTCTCAAGTCCCCTCTCAGGTCCCCTCTCGAGTTACCTCTCGAGTCACCTCTCGAGTTCCTTCTCAAGTCAACTCTCCAGTGTCCTCTCGAGTCACCTCTCAAGTCAACTCTCCAGTGTCCTCTCGAGTCAACTCTCCAGTGTCCTCTCGAGTCACCTCCCAAGTCAACTCTCCAGTGTCCTCTCGAGTCACCTCTCAAGTTTCCCCTCAGGTCTACTCTCGAGTTCCCTCTAAAGTCCCCTCTCAGGTCCCCTCTCGAGTTACCTCTCGAGTCACCTCTCGAGTTCCTTCTCAAGTCAACTCTCCAGTGTCCTCTCGAGTCACCTCTCAAGTCAACTCTCCAGTGTTCTCTCGAGTCACCTCTCAAGTCAACTCTCCAGTGTCCTCTCGAGTCACCTCCCAAGTCAACTCTCCAGTGTCCTCTCGAGTCACCTCTCAAGTTTCCCCTCAGGTCTCCTCTCGAGTTACCTCTCGAGTCAACTCTCGAGTTCCTACTCGAGTCCACTCTCCAGTTTCCTCTCAAGTTCCCTCTCAAGCCCTCTCTCGAGTCCCCACTCAAGCCCCTACTCATGTCCAGTTGGAGGTCCCGCAGACTAGTCTTCTGCCGGGGGTCCTGCCAACCCCATGTCTTGTCCAGTTGGAGGTCCCGCAGACTAGTCTCCTGCCGGGGGTCCTGCCAACCCCATGTCCTGTCCAGTTGGAGGTCCCGCAGACTAGCCCTCTGCCGGGGGTCCTGCCAACCCCATGTCTTGTCCAGTTGGAGGTCCCGCAGACTAGCCCTCTGCCGGGGGTCCTGCCAACCCCATGTCCTGTACCGTTGGAGGTTCCGCTGGGGGTCCTGCCAACCCCATGTCTTGTCCAGTTGGAGGTCCCGCAGACTAGTCTCCTGCCGGGGGTCCTGCCAACCCCATGTCCTGTCCAGTTGGAGGTCCCGCAGACTAGCCCTCTGCCGGGGGTCCTGCCAACCCCATGTCTTGTCCAGTTGGAGGTCCCGCAGACTAGCCCTCTGCCGGGGGTCCTGCCAACCCCATGTCTTGTCCAGTTGGAGGTCCCGCAGACTAGTCTCCTGCCGGGGGTCCTGCCAACCCTTTGTCCTGTCCCGTTGGAGGCCTCGCCGACTAGCCCTCTGCCGGGGGTCCTGCCAACCCCATGTCTTGTCCAGTTGGAGGTCCCGCAGACTAGTCTCCTGCCGGGGGTCCTGCCAACCCCGTGTCCTGTCCCGTTGGAGGTCCCGCCGACTACGCTCCTGCCGGGGGTCCTGCCAACCCTATGTCCTGTGCCGTTGGAGGTCCCGCCGTCTACTCTCCTGCCGGGGGTCCTGCCAATCCTATGTCCTGTGCTGTTGGAGGCCCCGCCGACTACTCTCCTGCCGGGGGTCCTGCCAACCCTGTGTCCTGTCCCGTTGGAGGCCCCGCCGACTACTCTCCTGCCGGGGGTCCTGCCAACCCTTTGTCCTGTCTCGTTGGAGGTCCCGTCGTCCACCCTCCTGCTGGGGGTCCTGCCAACTCCTGGTCCTCTTCCGTGGGGGATCCTGCCGAAGCCTGTCCCGCCGGCTCCGGTTCCTGTCCGGCCGACCCGGGTCCTGCCCGGCCTCCGGAGCTGTCTGGTCTTCGCCCTCATGCTCGGCCCCCTGAGTTCGCCCGCTGTGGCCTTCGCCCCACCATGGACTCTGCCTTGCCCCCGGGCCGTCCGCCCGAGACCCCCACCTTGGACTCTGCCTTGCCCCCGGGTCGTCCGCCCGAGTTCCCCACCATGGACTCTGCCTTGCCCCCGGGCCGTCCGCCCGAGACCCCCACCTTGGACTCTGCCTTGCCCCCGGGCCGTCCGCCCGAGTTCCCCACCTTAGACTCTGCCTTGCCCCCGGGTCGTCCGCCCGAGTTCCCCACCATGGACTCTGCCTTGCCCCCGGGCCGTCCGCCCGAGACCCCGACCTTGGACTCTGCCTTGCCCCCGGGCCGTCCGCCCGAGTTCCCCACCTTAGACTCTGCCTTGCCCCCGGGCCGTCCGCCCGAGATCCCTTCCTGGTCCCCTACTGGGCTCCTGGGCGGTCAGCTTAGTCCCGTCCTCCGGACCCCCTCCACCCACCCTGTTGGACTATGTTGGATTTTTTGTTTAGGGACGTCTGGAATCCGTCCCTTGAGGGGGGGGTTCTGTCACGGTTGTCATGCCAGGTCATGGGTCTATGTCTAGGTTTGGGTGTTTCCGCTGTCCTCTATGTCATGTTTTCCTTCCGTCGTTAGTTCCCTGGTGTGTCTCGTTAGTTGATTGTGTTCACCTGTGGCCCTTGTGTTTTCTCCTCCCTCCTCACCTGTGTCTAGTTAGTTGATTATGTTCACCTGTGGCCCTTGTGTTTCTCCTCCCCTGCCCAGCTGTTTCTTGTCTGGTAATTATCCCTCCCTGTATTTAGTCTTGTCTCGTCCTGTGTTCAGTGTTGGTGCTTCTTTTGTTTGTGACCTGGTTCACCGTAGAGTGTTTTGTTTGTTAAAGTTATATGTTAGATAAGAGCCCTTGCAATAAAGGTATTATCAAGTGTTATCTGCGTTTGGGTCCTACCTGCTTCACTCTGCGCTATCAACCATTCGGCAAAATGTTTTTAAAACCACCAGTAACCGGCCAAGCGCCGGGCAAAAAACAGTCCTTAAATAAAAGAAAGTCACCGGAGGACTTGAAGGAGAGTGACAGGGAGTATGAGAAGAAGAAGAGGGAGAGAACGGTTCAGGCACACTGGCTTGATCGTTGGAGTTGGCTTGAATATGATGCCAATATAAACAAGGTCTTCTGTCGGCTCTGTAAATCAATGCCGACCTATGCTGACAAGTAAGTGAAGAGTAGAAAATATTATGGTATATTCGCTATAGAAAAATATATTTTAAAAATGACCATATCATTATTTTAATAAACCAAATATGAACAATTGCTTTATAGAAATGTATAGTAGGCCTAGCTAGTTAGTGGCTAGCTAGTGGCTATTTACATATGATATTTAAGCAGCAGATTGTTTTGCTTGTTTAGGGACTCTCCACTCTTCAAGGGCCAGGTAGCAGAACGCTCCACAGGGTTTGACCCGCATGAGAAAAGCACCTCACACCAGGTGTGTGTGAGGAGGCAGAAGGCAGCAATCGAAACACCCGCTGTGTTAGCTGGGATTCATGTTAATGGTGAAATAGATGCAGGTTTTCAGGATAAAATGGAGAATATGTTTCATACAGCGTACTATGTTGTCAAGAAAGAAAAGCCATTTACTGACTTTCCGGACCTGGTGCAGCTCAACAGTAGGACTGGCTCCAACATGACCAATTGTTACTTGTCAGACAAGGCATGTTTAAGGTGAGAATCACAAATACATTAATACTGTACATTCCAAATTTACTATTTAATTAACTTTTTACAATTCCTTCATTATTAATGAAATTCCCTTTTTTTACCTTCAGATTCACAATTGATATCTACAATGTGGAGAGGGAGCAACTGCTTTCTGACCTAAAGAATGCAGGCTATATCAGTGTGATGATTGACGGGGCAACTGATACTGGGAACCTTGAGAATGAGATTGTCTATGTCAAGTTCTTCAATAAGGAGAGAGGAGTGGTTCAGTCCTTCCTTGGCATTGAGGACGTCAAACACGCACATGCAGATGGTGTACTTTCTGCAGTACAGACAGTGTTTGAAAAAGCAGGTCTGGATAACTGGAAGGAAAAGGTGGTTTTCCTATGCGCTGATGGTGCGGCTGTCAATGTGGGGAAGAGGAATGGTGTGGCTGCAAAGCTGAAGGAAGAGATTGGACACCTGCTTGCTATACACTGTGTGGCACACAGGCTGGAATTAGGTCTGGTGGATTCAATAAAAGAGAATCAGAGGCTGAAGCAGCTGCAGGAGGTGCTGCAATATTTGCATCAGCAATACCACTACTCTCCAAAGGCACTGAGGGAGCTGAGGATGCTGGCAGATGCAATGGAGGAGAAGGTCCTCAAGCCTACAAACCTGAAGGGGTCCAGGTGGTTGCCCTACATCCACAAGGCAACACAGATCCTGTGTAATAGCTATGCAATCTTTGTGGCCCACTTTGAGGACCAGGTCAGCACAGAGAGGACACCCCGACCTTCACCTGCAGTGATGGGAAGGGCAAAGAACATCCTCCACTACCTCAAAAGCCACACCAATGTCCAGTTCATGCACTTCCTGCTGGATACACTGGACTTTCTCAAGGCACTGAGCCTCCAGTTTCAGCAGGATAGTCTGACGCCAGGGGAGGCAGTGCAGTACATTGAGGCCTGCCTCAATGGCCTTACAGAGCTGTGTCTGGAGCCCGGAGAGCAGCAAAGGAAGATGTTGGCTGATGCAATGAATGGCACCTATAGAGGGGTAGAGCTCAAAAACACCACCACAGACACACTGGCTACAGACAGGAAGAAAATTACAGACATGCTTACCAAACATATTGAGAGCCGTCTGGGAGACCTGCTGTCTACCGAGAGCATTGTGCACACATTCTCAGCTCTTGATCATAATGTGTGGCCAAAACTGGACAACTCAGATGAGGCCAAAGAAGCCTTTGTCCTCCATGGACGAGCAAATATTGAGTCCCTGTGCCACCATTACCAGAGCATCCTGGTGCGTCAGGGGACCACGGTCACTGAGGTGTTGGGTGAGTACAGGCTCTATAAAATCTGGGCAAGAATGCGGAATGGGCCCCTCAGAGACACTCTCCTGGAAATACTCCAGAGAGGTGATCTACAGACCAAGTTTAACAACCTAGGCATCTTTGCCCAGATCTACCTAACAATGGCTGTCAGTACCGCAGCATGTGAGAGAGGCTTCTCTTGCATGAAGAGGGTGAAGAGCGACTGGAGGTCCTCACTGTCGACCCAAAATCTCACTCGTCTCATGTTCCTAACCATTGAAGGGCCTAGTCTGGATACGTTTGATGCTAAGAGAGCTGTTTTGCAGTGGTGGCAGTCGGGGTCAAGAGCCAGACGTCCAGGATTTACAGCCTGGTCATCAGGAGGACGGCAAAATCAACCGACCGAGGAGGAAAATGAGGAAGAACTGAGGATTGAAATGTTGTAGTATAGTAGTAATGTAGTTTGTAAATAAATTACTATTGCAACAAATGTGTTCATTTTCTTCATTATTAGAGTCGATTTGTTTGGACGAATTCTCTTGGGCCAGTGGTTACAATGGTCCGGGCCAGTGGCTTTTTACCCTTAATGTCTACCCCTGTTTTGTATGTATTAGTTTCATTATCCTTGAAATAAAGGATTATCAGAGTTATCTGCATTTGGGTCCTGCTTCCTTCACTCAACCGTGACAGAAAGCACCAACCAGAAATGGACCCAGCAGATGATCCATTTGAGGTGGAACTACAACATTTTTCCTTTGCTTTGGCTTGCTGCTATGATTGGTGGAGGGGAGCGTCCAGTGTTCTGCAGAAGGAGGCCGCTCTGGTAGAGGCGCACCGGTTGGCTATGGAGAAACCAGACTTGGTGAAATTCTTACCTGGCTGGATTTTGAACTTCATCTGGGTGTGTGATTTCCAGCCTGCTGACTATAAACGTCTCGGTGTGTTCCGTCTGGAGTCAACCAGTGCTTCCGCCCCAGTTCCTGCTCCTGTCCAAGAGTCGTTTTCTGGAACTCGGCTGGCTTTTGGAGGTCCACGGAGCCTTCAGGCGGCTTCTAAGAGAAGGAGTCGCAAGTCCAGGCTAGCAATCCGAGCCCCAAGAGCCATGGTTCCGGCTACAGAACCGGCCCACACAGCCATGGTTCCGGCCCTAGTACAGGCCCCAGCAGCCATGGTTCCAGCCCCAGTTCTGGCCCCAGCAGCCATGGTCCCAGCCCCAGTTCTGGCCCCAGCAGCCATCATTCCGGCTCCAGTTCTGGCCCCAGCAGCCATCATTCCGGCCCCAGTTCTGGCCCCAGCAGCCATCATTCCGGCCCCAGTTCTGGCCCCAGCAGCCATGGTTCCGGCCCCAGTTCTGGCCCCAGCAGCCATGGTTCCAGACCTAGTTCTGGCCCCAGCAGCCATGGTCCCGGCCCCAGCAGCCATGGTTCCAGCCTTAGCTCTGGCCCCAGCTGCCATAGTCCCATCTCTGGTCCCTTCTCTAGTCACTTCTCTAGTCCCATCTCAAGTCCCTACTCAATTCCTTTCTCAAGTCCTTTCTCAAGTCCCTCCTTTAGTCACCTCTCTGGCCCCTTCCCGAGCCCCTTCTCTAGTCCCACCTCGAGTCACTTCTCTAGTCCCTTCCCTCATCCCATCTCAAGTTCCCTCTCGAGTCCCCTCTCTAGTTCCCTCTCAAGTCTCCTCTCGAGCTACCTCTCGAGTCCCCTTTCTAGATCCCTCTCAAGTCACCTCTCGAGGTCCCTCTCCAGTCACCTCTCGAGTTCCTTCTCGAGTCCCCTCTCGAGTCACCTCTCCAGTCGA
Source organism: Harpagifer antarcticus (assembly GCA_902827135.1). Lineage (NCBI taxonomy): Eukaryota > Metazoa > Chordata > Actinopteri > Perciformes > Harpagiferidae > Harpagifer > Harpagifer antarcticus. The sequence continues at coordinate 783,470 of CADEHL010001266.1, read as the reverse complement.
CTCTCCAGTTTCCTCTCGAGTTCCCTCTCAAGCCCTCTCTCGAGTCCCCACTCAAGCTTGTCCTGTGCCGTTGGAGGTCCCGCCGACTACTCTCCTGCCGGGGGTCCTGCCAACCCTTTGTCCTGTCTCGTTGGAGGCCCCGCCGACTACTCTCCTGCCGGGGGTCCTGCCAACCCCATGTCCTGTCCCGTTGGAGGTCCCGCAGACTAGTCTTCTGCCGGGGGTCCTGCCAACCCCATGTCCTGTCCCGTTGGAGGTCCCGCAGACTAGTCTTCTGCCGGGGGTCCTGCCAACCCCATGTCCTGTACCGTTGGAGGTTCCGCTGGGGGTCCTGCCAACCCTGTGTCCTGTCCCGTTGGAGGTCCCGCAGACTAGTCTTCTGCCGGGGGTCCTGCCAACCCCATGTCCTGTCTCGTTGGAGGCCCCGCCGACTACTCTCCTGCCGGGGGTCCTGCCAACCCTGTGTCCTGTCCCGTTGGAGGCCCCGCCGACTACTCTCCTGCCGGGGGTCCTGCCAACCCTATGTCCTGTCCCGTTGGAGGCCCCGCCGACTACTCTCCTGCCGGGGGTCCTGCCAACCCCATGTCCTGTCCCGTTGGAGGTCCCGCCGACTACTCTCCTGCCGGGGGTCCTGCCAACCCTATGTCCTGTCCCGTTGGAGGTCCCGCCGTCTACTCACCTGCCGGGGGTCCTGCCAACCCTGTGTCCTGTCCCGTTGGAGGTCCCGCCGACTACTCTCCTGCCGGGGGTCCTGCCAACCCTATGTCCTGTCCCGTTGGAGGCCCCGCCGACTACTCTCCTGCCGGGGGTACTGCCAACCCTGTGTCCTGTGCCGTTGGAGGTCCCACCGTCTACTCTCCTGCCGGGGGTACTGCCAACCCTTTGTCCTGTCTCGTCGGAGGTCCCGCCAACCGCTCTCCTGCTGGGGGTCCTGCCAACTCCTGGTCCTCTTCCGTGGGGGATCCTGCCGAAGCCTGTCCCGCCGGCTCCGGTTCCTGTCCGGCCGACACCGGGTCCTGCCCGGCCTCCGGAGCTGTCTGGTCTTCGCCCTCGATCCCGACCCTCTGTGAGCCGCGGTCTTCGTCCGCGGGCCCGGCCTCCTGACTCTTCCTGCCGCTGCCCTCGTCCTCGGGCCCGGCCCCCTGACTCTTCCTGCCGCTGCCCTCGTCCTCGAGCCCGGCCCCCTGACTCTTCCTGCCGCTGCCTTCGCCCTCATGCTCGGCCCCCTGAGTTTGCCCGCTGTGGCCTTCGCCCCACCATGGACTCTGCCTTGCCCCCGGGCCGTCCGCCCGAGACCCCCACCATGGACTCTGCCTTGCCCCCGGGCCATCCGCCCGAGACCCCCACCATGGACTCTGCCTTGCCCCCGGGCCGTCCGCCCGAGTCCCCCACCTTGGACTCTGCCTTGCCCCCAGGCCGTCCGCCCGAGTCCTCCTTCTCGGCTTCTGCCTTGCCCCCGGGCCGTCCGCCCGAGATCCCTTCCTGGTCCTCTACTGTGCTCCTGGGCGGTCAGCTCAGTCCCGTCCTCCGGACCCCCTCCACCCACCCTGCTGGACGTTGGTGGATTTTTGTTTTGGGGTTTAGGGACGTCTGGAATCCGTCCCTTGAGGGGGGGGTTCTGTCACGGTTATCATGTCAGGTCACAGGTCTATGTCTAGGTTTGGGTGTTTTCACTGTTCTCTATGTCATGTTTTGCCTCCTGTCGTTAGTTTCCCTGGTGTCCCTGTGTTTTCTTCTCCCTCCTCACCTGTGTCTCGTTAGCTGATTGTGTTCACCTGTGGCCCTTGTGTTTTCTCCTCCCTCCTCACCTGTGTCTCGTTAGCTGATTGTGTTCACCTGTGGCCCTTGTGTTTCTCCTCCCCTGCCCGGCTGTTTCTTGTCTTGTAATTATCCCTCCCTGTATTTAGTCTTGTCTCGTGCTGTGTTCAGTGTTGGTGCTTCTTTTGTTGGTGACTGAATTCACCCCGGTGAGTGTTCTGTTTTGTATGTATTAGTTTCATTATCCTTGAAATAAAGGATTATCAGAGTTATCTGCATTTGGGTCCTGCTTCCTTCACTCAACCGTGACACTGTGCTCATGTAAACACCATGATGTCCATGTAGAGACGCAGTCAGTGTTATTTACTGGAGCCTCAGTTAGATAAGAGATTATTTTCTGAATTCTTTAACTTCAGTACTCTCTCTCAAAATGGTAATGTGCATTATATTTGAATTATACTTCTTATCATTCAGAAGCTTTTTGTGTGTGTTTATGTTTTACTGAGTGCTTATAGGCAATTTCCATCCCAGTATTCAGTTAACTATTTATTTTCTGTGCACATTACATAGACTAGCTAATATTCTACCTACTGCTTGGGACTTTGAGTCTTCAAAATGTCCAATGACACAGACTGGGACTTACTTTAGAGTCAGTTGTATTTACATTTAGTATTGTTGTGGAATATTTTCCAAGGTCCATAACTTTGACCCAGTTTATCAGTTCAAACTGTCCTGACTGAGCACACGCACCTCGTAACCTTGGCTGCTGTGCTCTCAGTGTTCTGTCTCCCTGTTCCTGCCTGTTGGCGTCAGCTGATAGAGGTGTTATGATTCTATGTTCCTGCCTGTTGACGTCAGCTGATAGAGGTGTTATGATTTTATCTTGTTATGCAGCATTTTGATGATGCTCTCAGAACTAGCTAAATACATGAGTCTGAGGTAGAGTTCTTTAGAATTGACGTGGCAACTGTCCCGTGCAGTCTCACCGTGACTGATGTGACTTGTGATGTGAATCTCTCCGGCCGTAACTCCAAATAAATCATCAGTGTTTGACATCGAAGCTCCTGCTCCTCCCGTGTCTCTTTCATGAGTCGGTGACTCCCACTGCATTGCTACACAGAAGTTTGCTCTACAATTTGGCGTTGTCGGCAGGATACCAACAAATCTTCAGAACTGATAAGTGTGATTTCAAATCTACATTTGGACATTGCCTTACCAGAATCTGTGATTGACGGTATCCTAAAATTACCTGTGAAACTGAGCGGCTGTGTTTCGTTTTTGGTAAATGAACATTTGGGGATAATAAACCCAGGGGATCAGTGTCTGGGGACTCAGTCCTGGCTGATTTTCTCTGTGTGTTGATTGATTGATTGATTGATTGAAAAGTTTATTAACAGCTTGTATATTGGGTACAGTACAGTACAGCTCAAAACATACAATTGTTAAGTGGATGCAGACCAGAGAAAGACTTTCGTCTTGTTTACATCAGGGTCCCCCATTTCCAATTCATCATATCATTTAAGACATATAAGACATATTTGACATACAGATGGCTTATTTACAATTTACATACAGGTGGTTTTTTACATACAGATTTCTTATTTACAATTTTCATTTTAGATTTCGTTCTAATACATCCTAACCGGACATTTAAAACATACCAAGTCTACAGATATACAGTTAGTAACAGAGTCTAAAATGCGAGTATATACATAGATGGGGGGGGAAGCTGTCCATTGTACGACAGGTTGAGATTTGTACCATTACCGGGGCCAGTTTTGCAATGCTCTCCCCCGAAGGTGCTCTTTAAGAGAGGTTTTGAAGGTAAGTATAGTTTTACTTTCCTTTACAGTTGTGGGAAGAGCGTTCCACCTTGATGTGGGATAATTGTGAAACGTGTATTCCCCCTTTTTTGTGCCAAATCTGGGTTTCACATGATTTGTGAAGCTCCCTCTGGTGTTATAATCATGGTATTCCTTGACCTTTGGGAAGAATTTTGACATGTACATGGGTACCATAGAGGTGTAGTGGATCTTGTAGACCAGGCCCATTGCAAGTAGCTGTACTCTGTCGTCTACTCTAAGCCATCCTAGGTTGTCAAAGTGGGCAGAGGTGAGGTGGGTTCTAGATGAAAGGTCAAGCAGTAGTCTGACCAGTTTATTTTGCGATGTTTGAAGTTTTATTTTTAGCGCCTTGGAGGTGCTATGGTACCATGACGTGCAAGCATAGTCATAGTACCCTTGAATGAGTGCTCCTGCCAGAGTTTTCAGGGTGTTTTTGTTTACCAGAGAGGAGATCCGGTATAGGAATCTAGTTCTTTGATTGACTTTTTTTATTACATTGAATGCCACTTTGTCACAGGAGAGGTTTACCTCAAGAATAGATCCTAGGTATGTAATGTCCTTCTTACTTGTGACAATAATGTCACCCACTGCAACTGAGAAGTCGTCGGATTTGCTGAAATTATGTTTCGAACTGAAGAGAATGGACTCTGTTTTACCCAGGTGTAATGATAATTTATTATCGGCGAGCCAGGTGCAGATTCTGCCGAGCTCGGAGCTGAGGGTTTTCCAACCTGCAATCTAAATTAGGAACAGTAACGGACCTAATATGCTTCCTTGTGGAACACCACAGCTCACTGGGAGGGAGGGGGACAGAGTACCGTTTACCTCCACCCTCTGTTCTCTCCCCTCCAGGTAGGATTGCATCCAGCTCACCGATAGTTTATCAAAACCAATTGCTTTTAGCTTGTCAATCAGAATGGGGTGATTGACAGTGTCGAAAGCCTTTTGTAGGTCCAGCATCACCATGCCGCAGTACTTGCCCTCGTCCACCTCTTGTTTGATGTGGTCGCTCAAATAAAGAAGGCATGTGTCAGTGGAGTGGGATGTTCTAAAGCCAGATTGAAATTCATAGATTAGTTTCTTTTCCACGAGGTACTTTTCGACCTGTTCATATACTATTTTTTCCATGACTTTCGAGATGGAGGTAAGTATAGAAACAGGGCAGTAGTTGCCTGGGTCCAATTTGCTGCCCTTTTTGTGCAAGGGGGTTACTCTTGCAATTTTTAAGTCTCTGGGTACTTTTCCCTGTTTTATGGAGAGGTTAATTATGTGAGCTATGACTGGTGAGATGGCGGTTGCTGTGTCTCTGAGGTATTTGGAGGGGATATTGTCGTGGCCAGTGGCCTTGTTAGGTTAGAGGGGGCTCAGTTTAAAGAGTACCTCTGCTGTTGTTACCCTTGCTAGACTGAAATCATCTTTGCGTACCCCTAGGTTATTGTAGTAGGTCATGATGTGATCTACTCCAAAAAGCCCTGAGTGGGAGGGTAATTTATTTACAAGAGTTGTGGCTATGTTTGTTAAAAAAATGTTCAAGTACTTGGCCACATCCAGTTTGTCTGTGATGAGCCTGTTATCTGTCTTTATGTTTAAGTTCGAAAATCTCGTTTTGAGTTTTTCACTGCAGCCAAGCTAGTTATTGAGTAATTTCCAAAGTTCACGGGGTTTATTTTAGTTTTCCTCAGTTTTGACATTGATGAAATTCTTTTTGGCAGTTTTGATCATGGAGCTTACGTCATTTCTTAGTCTGTTTCTTTCCATTTTTAGTTCAGTCACGTGGGCCTGGAGTTCACTGCTCGTGCTTTTGGAAAGCATTGACTGACTTTTATGAAACTCAGAGCATTTTTTGTCTCTGGTTTTCATGGCGGTCAGTATGCCGGAGTGCATCCACGGCTCAGCGCGATTTTTTTATCCTGGTTGTTCTTAGGGGGGCCAAATCATTGAGTATTGCAGAGAATTTGTTTTTGAAACCAAGCCATGTTTCTTCAACTTGTGTACCACTGAGCTCATCTGACCGGTCCAGGCTCTCCAGTTCTAGGTTAAAGGCCTCGCTAGAGTAGTTTTTGAGGTCTCTAGATATGACTGTTTTGTGACAGCCGGCCCTTTGTTTTAGCTTTTTGCGGGTACAGAATATCATATAATGATCACTTAAACCGCATGCTATAACCCCTTTACTGGAGATCCTGGACTTGTCAGAGGTCAGAATGAGATCACTGGTAGTTTGTGTTGTTTCACATACCCGGGTGGGTTGGGGGATTAGCTGGCTGAAGCCGTGCAGATCACAAATCCTACTGAAGGACTTGAAGACGGTCGTGTCTTTACATTGCATATCCGTGTTCCAGTCTCCAATAATAATTGTCTCTACATCCCCCACACCAGCCAAACACCCATTTAATGTATCATAAAAGTTACTCTGTTCCGGTGGTCTATAGATTGTCCCATCTATTACAGATTTAGCATTGTCAAAAAGAATTTCAACCCACACAGATTCAATATTTTCATGATGCAGGTCAGTACGGTTTTTGAAATTGGTGTCTTTATTTATGTGCATGCAGACACCACCTCCATTCACGTTCCTGTCCCTTATCACTACAAGATAATCTTTAATTTCAATCTCTGAATCTGTAATGGAATTGTCCAATTTGGTCTCAGAAAAGCATAATATGCTTGCCTTACCGTTCATGAATAGCTGCCTGAGTTCAGCCAGTTTGTGTCTCAGGCTGTTAGTGTTCAGATGAAAAATATGCAGTCCATTTTTGTTGCTTAAATGCACAATGTCGTCAGCTTGCAGATATTTGTCTTTGTCCGTTACAGCAACCGGCTTGCGGCCTGCCGTGGTGTTTGGAGCGGTGGAGTGGTGGGGGGAGGGAGGCTCCGTTGTAGCTTTAGCCGTTGATATGCTAGCAGGGTGGCTAACAACATGGCGGATATTTGTTCCCTCGGATCTCGGTTCTCTTCCTCTCGTCACTGCCTCATGCGTGTCTGTCTGCCGAGGCGTCCCCGGGGGAATGTCGAAGTCTCCGTTGATTCCTCGGTCTCCGCTGTCTCCACGGTCTCTGTTGTCTGTAAATTACGTGTCTGTCTGTAAATTACGTGTGCTGCTCGGGCTGGAAGTGCCATACAAGCATGCACAGCTCATGTTTAGAGAGACCTTAAAAGAAGGGCATCAGTGAAGTGGAGCTTCTGTGTGAAAGCAATGTAAAGATTTGTATTGGACAAATCGCCGAATTCTGGGGGTTTCAGCGGCCAACACAGCAAGTTGAAAATAAGCAGCCAGAGATATTACTGCTATCGCCTCTCTGTAAAACACGGCTCCGGCTGCAAGCTCGGGTGTGTGTGTAAACCCCCCCTCCATGTTTGTGGGGCTGGAGAAGTGCAGCTGAGAGGGAGAAAGTCACAGACTTTTGTCTATAAGCTTTAACTCACACCACCGCAGTCTCTATTAAAAAAACGAGATGGTCTAAAAAGCACTCGTTGTTTAAGACCGCTTTCTCATGGTAAGACGGACCAGCGCGAGGTGCGTGCATCACCCGATGTGCCACAGTTCCCTACACATTGAGGAGCAGGTGGCGGTCAGGGGTGCATACATAAAATTATAGGCTAATTGATCACGGGTGGGTAGTGGCATGCAAGCGTAGAGCAAACTGTGTTTCATCGTTGTAATGAACTCGATAGCAAGTGAATAGGCTGGTCGTATCGGACTACAGTCAACTGGGCTTTTGTTGGAGAGAAAGGGAAGAGGGAAAAGTCTGTGGGCTCCGATCGGGGGGGCACAGCGCCACTAGAAGAGAATAGTGGTGTCGCAAGAGGATAAGCTAGTTATCGCTCTTGGACGGCTTTCAGTCGGCTTTCTTCCTCAACGAGGATTATCCTGAAGCGGTACGCCAGAAGAGAAAGGAACTCATCCCTGCCATGAAGGCCGAAAGGAGCAAAGGGAACATTGCTTACATTAGGTACGACAGACTAATTGTTCATCCTCCGCAAACCCCCCACCCATCCCCCGATCCCCCCCTCCCAAAGGGCTGAGAGAACGGACTCACGCCACTCATCTCAGAGGACTGAGAAAAGGGACTAAAGAGACAGAAGGGGTTTGTAGCTTGGTGCATGCATATACACACGCACACACAAGGGATGCACACATACACATACACAAATATGCACTTTAGCATCAGAACTGTAATGGACATTGTGCTTAATTTTTTGTTAGTCTATCTCTATTTATGTCAGTGAATGCTAAACTACCTAAGAAAGGGCTAAAGATCGCTCACTTGAATATCTGCAGCCTTAGAAATAAGGTTCAGTGTGTTCAGGATATGTTGATATCAAATAATATTCATATTTTGGCCATCTCCGAAACTCACTTAGATGACTCGTTTGAGGACGGTGCAATATCAATACAGGGGTACAATTTTTACAGAAAGGATAGAAACTGCAATGGGGGGAGGAGTGGCTTTTTATGTACAAAGTCACATTCCTGTGAAGTATAGGGAGGATTTGATGTTAGGTGAGGTAGAGATGGTATGGCTGCAGGTTCACCTGCCCCATTTAAAGCCTATGTTGCTGGGATGTTGCTATAGACCACCAAGCTCTGATAGTAATTATCTAGATAAATTGTGTGAAATGATTGAGAAGGCATGTGATGAAATCAGGGAGATATATTTATTAGGTGACGTGAATATTGACTTTCTGTCATCAGACTGTTCATTGAAAAACAAATTGATGACGGTAACAAGTGCATGTAACCTAGATCAGATGATCAATCAACCAACCAGGGTAATTACTAATAGCTCAGGAGTAACATCATCCAAATGCATTGATCACATATACACAAACGCAAGTGAACTGTGCTCAAAAGCGGTATCTGTACCAATTGGCTTCAGCGATCATAACCTTGTAGCAATATGTAGGAAAGCCAAAGTCCCAAAAGCAGGACCGAAAATAGTGCTGAAGAGATCATATAAAGGGTTTTGCTGTGATTCATATGTGGAGGATGTGAAGGGAGTATGTTGGTCTAATGTTTTTAAAGAGAGTGACACAAATGTGGCACTGGATGTTTTCATGAAATTGTTGTTACCAGTGATGGATAAACATGCACCTGTTAAGAAGTTAACCGTTAAAACAGTAAAGGCACCATGGATTGACGAGGAGCTAAAGAAATGTATGGCTGATAGAGACAGAACAAAAAGGGCAGCAATGAATTCCGGCAATCATTCTGAGTGGCAGTTATATTGCAAAATAAGAAATAATGTGACAAAACTGAACAGAAAGAAGAAGAAAATGTATTATGAGATTAAGATCAATGATATAAAGCATGATGGAAAAAAGCTCTGGGGTACCTTGAATACCATCATGGGTAGGAAAAACAACTCAACACCATCCTTTATAGAATCAGAGGGGGCATACATCACTAGACCACTAGATATTGCCAATTATTTTAATAACTATTTTATTGATAAAGTGGAGAAGCTAAGGCAGGGAATGCCAAAATCTAGCTGCGAGTCGTCCTATGTTAATATTAGAGAACGTATTATGAAAAATAAAAATTGCACCTTTGAGCTGGGTAAAGTTAGAACAGAAGAGGTGGAAAAGTTATTGTTGGCAATCAATAATGATAAACCACCAGGTATTGATAACTTAGACGGTCAGCTATTAAAGAATGTAGCCAAGTTCATTGCTGCACCCATCTGTCATATTTTTAACATGAGTCTGGAAGGTACATGCCCGCAAATCTGGAAAGTAGCTAAAGTTATTCCACTCCCTAAAAATGCAAAGAATGCCTTCACTGGCTCTAACAGCAGACCAATAAGCCTGTCACCTGTTCTAAACAAACTACTAGAAACAATTGTATTCAATCAAATACAATGCTATTTTTCTGTCAACAGTCTGCTGAGTGAGTATCAACATGCATATAGAGAGGGTCACTCAACAGCCACGGCATTAACACAAATGACAGATCAATGGATGAAAGAGATTGATGTGAAGAAAATGGTGGGAGCAGTACTATTAGATTATAGCGCTGCCTTTGATTTGATAGACCATAGAATTTTACTTGACAAATTGGAGTGCTATGGTTTTGCCTCAAAGGCGATATCATGGCTAGAAAGCTATCTATATAACAGAACTCAAAGTGTATACTTTAATGGCAGTATCTCTAGTGCTAGATGTGTTGCAAGTGGAATTCCACAAGGAAGTTCACTTGGTCCTTTACTCTTCTCAATCTTTACAAATGATTTTCCATTGGCTCTTGAAAAAGCACAAGTCTCTATGTACTCGGATGACACGACAATATATACACAGGCTCCCACAATCGGTGAAATAACTGATATTCTGAACAAAGAACTGAAAACAGTAATGGAATGGGTGACCAGCAACAAATTAGTGCTCAACATTCAAAAAACAAAAGTATTGTATTTGGCACAAATTACGTACTAAGGTCTAAACCGCAGTTAAATCTGATGCTGAATAATGTAGAGGTTGAGCAGGTGGAAGAAACAAAGCTCCTGGGACTCATCCTAGTGAACAATTTATCATGGACGAAACACATAGAGTCAGTGGTGGCAAAGATGGGGAGGAATATATCTGTCATCAAGAGGTGCTCAGTGTTTTTACCACCGCAACTGACAAAACAAGTCATTGAGACTCTAGTCCTTTCACAACTGGACTACTGCTCAATGATCTGGTCAGGGGCAAACAAGAGGGACCTGGGAAAGCTGCAACTGGTTCAAAACAGAGCAGCTCGGCTTGCCCTTAGGTGTACACCAAGACATAATGTAATCAAAATGCATGTCAAGCTCTCCTGGACATTAGTCACGGAGAGGCTGATGGTATCACTCCTTGTCTTTTTGAGAAACATAAATGAGCTGAAACATCCAACCTGTCTATATAAGAAACTTACACCTAGCTCTAAAATCCATACATATAAAACGAGACATGCCACAAGAGGTTGCTATCAAATCCCTAAAGCCAAAACAGAGTATATGAAGAGCACAGTGCTGTATAAAGCCATGGCTGCATGGAACACACTGCCAGATCAGATTTCTAAAGAAACAACTAAAGCAAGCTTCAAAAGACGATTGAAGAGGCATCTAGAAGCCCAAAGACTGTAAATTACACAAGCAGCAGACAGGCTTTTGGAAAACATACAGCAGCACACCGATTCATATAGGTTTTTTAAACACATGCCAAGGAAATGGGGAATCAAAAAAATAAGCTGTATGTGATGGTTGATACGAAAGTCACTGTTTGAAGGAAAATTGACGCCGTACATGATTTGTATCAATGTCTTGTAATGTACTGTCAAATGTCCTGTTTTATGTTATTTGTGGACCCCAGGAAGATTAGCTGTTGTTATGCACCAGCTAATGGGGATCCTAATAAAATAAACAAATAAAATAAACAGGCACCGATCTATGACTTGTATACAAGGGTGGGTGCGTGAGTCAAGGCGCCCCATCTACAATTCTCCACCCCCTCTGAAACCTCTTAATTCGGACTAAATTGAGCTGGATGAGCTTTGCTGTCACGCTGGTGTTTATTACGAGTTCATGTTTTGTTTGTCTGATTGTTTGTATGGGGGGTCTATATTGGTTTGTCCCGCCGTCTTGTGTATGTTTTGTAACAACTAATAATGAATCAGTCCATAGACAGGGTAAAATGGACTAAACTTTAGTTATCCCACCAAAAGTAAATGACTTGAGAAAAATAAATAATATAAAGATGTAAAGCAAAATTCTGGTAGTATAAATGTGCTGCAAAATGAAAATAAATAGCAAAAGAGTGTAAGAAAAGAAGATTATATTGCTTTAAGAATCCATTCTTAAATGGTATTGCTGGTATGTTAAGATATCTTTGTGACCTTGTATAAACCCTATGCCCCGTCGGGCACCCCGAGACCCTCAGAGGCATCACTGCTGGTCGTAAAGACCTGCCTGAGGAGATCAGGGTTGCAAAATCTGTTTTTTTAGGTCAATGTTGTATTATTTGTTTAATTTATTCTTAAATCTATGTATTGTATGGTAATAATGAATAAAAACGTAGTCTATTGAAAACATTCCGACACAAAGCAGATAAGACAGAACTAGACTCAGACATAATACTAATTGTTGTTGAAACCTTTTGTGCTGTTGCTGCAAAATGGAAACGTTGTTGATTATCTGTTCCAACTGGCCACTGAAATCGGGTAATTAATATAAGTTGAAGTTCAATTACAGTTTTAAAAATAGTTTAACATTCTTTATTAAACTGCTTCAAATTATTTCTCGTATCAACCAATTGGTCTCCATAGACATTACTACAATTAAAATAGTTGTTAAACTACTGACAAGTTTTCTGAAACCGAGCTTATGAACAACAGAGTAAAGGTCGCTGGTTAAGCCAGGATCAATATATTTGTTGAAGTTTTTATTGTGTGCATACTAAATGTGTGAGCAATTCTTTAAAAAGTATAATGTTGCAATCTCTTTAAAATAAGTAATTACAGTTAAAAAAAAAATAGATGTTGTTTTCCAAGGGCCTCTCTTTCACAGGCCAACACTTTGAATCATGACACTTCCAAGTCCTACAGAGATCAGTATCACTTTGTGTTGCAAGTCAAATCCAGGGGTTCTACTCGAGCCCAATTTGAAATACCATGAAGAAAAGTATTGAACCCAGCTCGAGCTAAATGTGAAATGTATTAATTAATGTGCAAGTGTTTTGATTTAGTTAAAATGCTCCAGTCTAGCTTCCTTCGAGTTTAGTCTCATAACATTCTCACTGCTGTGCTGTCTCAAATGTTTTAAACCTTGGGCAGACACACACACACACACACACACACACACACACACACACACACACACACACACTGTTGTGCACCGTCAAAAGTGTTAGTAATCATGTTTCATGTTTATGTTTTATTATTGCTCACTTCCTGTTTTGTTTGTTTCACGTCTCATTTCAGGTCCCTTGACTCCCTTTCCTCATATGTTCTCCCGCCCTCATCAGTATCAGCCCCGCACCTGATTGTGTTCACCTGTGTCTTGTTGTTGAGTGTTTAAAGTCCCCAGTCTCCCAGCGTTCAGTGTCAGTTCGTCTTGTCCTGTCCTCATGCCAGAACTCTGCCCATCACGGTTGCTCTTTTGGTTACCTGCCTTATTCATGCTCCTAAAACTTATTGTAAGTTTGTTCCTCACGTTGTGAGTGATTTTTTGTTGTGCCTTTGTGAAGCCTATTTTTGTTCGACTCGTTAAGAGTGCCGTTATCTATTTTGAATATCCTTTTTGGCAAATAAAGTATATTACTTGTACTTTATCTCTGGCTCCTGGGTCGGGCATTTGAGTCCTTTTTCCCTTGTGTATCCAAGTTCTTAACAGAACGAACTGACCACAATGGACTCAGCCGACCCAAAAGCTCTTCACGCCACCCTGTCAGCCCAAGGTGCTAGGATTTTTTATCACGAGGAACAGCTGGGATTAATCAGCCAAGGAGTGCAGACACTGGTAGGAAACCAGGCCGAACTTCAGGTTTCCGTCTCTGCACAGATACAACAGCTGACGAATCAGATGCAGCAGTTCAGCATTCAACTTCAGACTGCTCCGCCGATGACGTCAGTCACAGCTGACCGCATGCATGTTGCGGATCCTGTTGACGCTGTCAATCCAAGCCAGGCTGTGTCTTCCGCACTACGGCTGGCTCTTCCGGAGAGGTTTTCCGGTGATTCCATCAATTGCAGAGCTTTCCTGGTGCAGTACGACCTGCATTTCCAACACAACTCAGGCGCTTTTTCATCAGACCATGGTAAAGTGGCGTTCATCGTGTCCCATTTAACGAGAAGAGCTGCAGCCTGGGCTACTGCAGAATGGTCCAGAGACACGGAACTATGTTACTCATTACCCGACTTCACAGACACTATGAGTCGTATTTTTGACCATTCATCACCTGCAACAGAAGCCAGCCGAAGACTACTTCAGATGCGGCAGCATAAGCGCCAGGTGGTGGATTATGCTATTGAGTTTCGCACGGCAGCAGCGGACAGCGGGTGGAATATTCCGGCTCTTCGCGACGCTTTTCTGACTGGATTATCAGATTCAATCAAGGACCAGCTGGCTCCCCTGGAGGTACCCCGGGACCTGGAATCTCTCATCGTCGTTTTGGAATCTCTCATCGCCGTTTCCATCCGGATCGACAACCGTCTTCGGGAAAGAGAGAGAGAGAGAACGTCGACGCAGCCGTGACGGACATCTCAGTTTCCAGGGCTTTTCTCCACGACCCTTTCCACCAGAGGAGGTTTTCCAGCCAGCGGATTCGGTCCGTTGGAGGACAGCACCTCCGCCTGTTGCAGATGAACCCATGCAGTTGGGAAGGACCAGGCTTTCCGTGGAGGAGAGACAGCGCCAGCTACGAGAAGGGTGTTGTTTCTACTGTGGCCAGCCGGGTCACCAACTCGCGTCATGTCCGGGAAAAGAGCAAGCTTACCAGCCAAGAGGAGGGCGCTGGTGAGCAAGTTTTCCACAGACTTTCCTCCTTGTCCAGTTACCAAGGTAAACATTTTTATTAATGATCAGGTCATTTCCCAAGGAGGGCTAATAGACTCAGGAGCGGACGAAAGTCTTATGGATTGGGGCATAGTCAAACAGCTTGGTATAAAAACTGTCCCTCTATCTTCTCCCATTACCGCCAGTGCTTTAGACGGACGTTTGTTGTTTACAGTCACCCACTGCACAGAACCTATCCAGATCACTGTAAATAATGACCACACTGAAGTTATGCAGTTTCACATTTTTGAATCGGCTCAGCATCCGGTTATTTTGGGTTTTCCGTGGCTAAAAATCCACAACCCACACATTGACTGGCGCTCAGGAAAGGTTAAGGAGTGGGGAGAGGATTGCATTAACAGGTGTAAACATTCACGCTCTGTTAAAGCACCAACAGACCCTAGTAGGATCGTCATAGATCACCCAGACTATCCTGACCTACAGAAAGTACCGTCATGTTATCATGATCTTAAGGAAGCCTTTAACAAATCAAAAGCCATGTCATTACCTCCTGCAGTAGAATATTTGAATGTATTCATGTTAGCTCCAAATGAATAAGCTTAAAAATGACAGTGATTTGGGTTAAAACTGAGCTGGACTTTGGAGCAAGCACATGTGACTTCAGAGAAGACCATGTGGTGTTGGAGGACAAAGGGCCATGGGGGATGGGTGACAGCATGTGTTGACTTGCACTGTATGCAAATGCTCTCGCCACCTGAGAGTGAAGGAACTCAAGATTTGGGGTGATGAGGACATTGGGGCTGCCAATCAAAGTAGGGGAATCAGAGATCCCTCCCATTGCTTCTGGAGATAGTCAGAAGACACAACTGAGTTCTCTCTCTTTCTGCTGGCCGGCTGACGTGATCACCAGGTTGTATGTATGTTTTGTGTTGTATGTGTTTTGTGTTGTAAGTATTGTATTATTGTATGTATTCTTGTATTGAATGTAATGAGTTCTGGTGCATTGTGATATTACCATTAAAGTAGATTATTCTTGACTTGGTGGCACTGAATTCCTTCCATATACCACAGCTCAGAAGGACGCGGGGATATTTGAAACGTGGTGTGTAAATCCATTATAATACCCAACAGATGGTGACCCGACGTGCAAGATAATGAGCTGAGGAGGATTCAGACGACCGGATTGGGTCGAGAATAAGCGCTTTTAAACGCTTCAGACAATCACGCAGGGCCCTTCACAACTCAAAGGTATTTCAGACTCCTGTTATATAAATCGATTGTCTGTGATTGAATACACTAAAATGTTAGGATTGTCTGAAGGCGTTTCACAGTGTTTTTAAAGTTTAAATGGGATATACAATGCATATTAGAAACATAGTCGTTGATCGCAGGTAGATATTAGTCCGGCGTGACGTACATACACAGTTACATATTGATTACAGTTTGGCGCGGATCTACAGGTAGATAAAGTCCTGAGTGGCGTACATAAGAACGGTTTAGCGCGGATCTGTGGTAGTTTAGTCCACAGTGGCGTAAGAGACGGTGCAGGCTGGGGGTTGTGAGGTTTGATTCCCACACGCCAGACCTGGAAACCCGATATTTCAGATCGGGTCGCCGCCTGGAACTGAGGAGTCTTACAGCACAGACGAACGCTCTTTAGCTAAGGGCCGGAGCTCTGTGGTATGGTAATTACTCAATATTTATAGATCTCAAATGAAGCACTCGGATGAGTGAGGCTCATTTGTGGTCTGCTGCTGCCATCTAGTGGCTGAAAGGGGGTAGTACACCTTTCACATTGTTATATGAATTTAGCTTCAAGCGCTGAGGTTAAATATTACATTGCTGACCGGTATTGAAGACGGGAAGCGCGTTAATTGAGTCAGATAAATGAAAGCGAAGTGCACATATTAATTGAGTCAGATGAATAAAAGCGAAGTGAATATGGAATGACAGAATGCTAAAAACGATTCTGAAATTCCAGGTAATTACCGGGAGCAATGGGAACAGATTAAGAGATTGATTTTCAGAGAATTAAGTACATTCAAATTAAATATAATAGTGGATTATTCTACCTAGATTAGACATACAAAGAGGACAATTTGTGTGTTATGAACTGGCCTTGTATGGTTTAATTGTTAGTGAACTCAGACTACAAGCAGTGTGATTTCTCTCTCCACATGGTTGAGTTTTCCCCTCCCCTTCCCCCGGTCATCCAAGTTATTTGACCCCATGTGGTCAAGAGTCATTCGGTTAGCAGAGACAGAATACACAGACGCGCTGAGGAGGGGGAGAGAGGTGAGACGTCTTATCACCCATGTCCAAGGGGGACAGTGGGGAGAGAGACACAGCAAGCCATGAAACTGGGGGGTTTTACGATGAAGCAGGAGGCCAGTGTCGTAAAACAAATACCGGAGGACACTTTGCAGCAGGACGTCAGGGTCGTAAAGTTCCCAGGTCACGGCATTTGCCTCTGCCTCCTATGCATTACCATTCTTTCTTCATGTTTCTGAAAATGAAACCACAGTAAATGGGATTCTTTTTCAGAAAAGGGGGAGTGGTAGTTGTTAGACAATGGGAATTTCATATTTACATTTTTATAGTCTAAAATCTATTGTAGTATTTTTTTAGGTATCATAAAGACAGCACTGTTTTAGCTTTTTAGGTCAAGTAATTGAAGATTTGAGAATGTTAATTAGGCGTCCCTAAAAATGGTGGGATGTACGACACAAATTATCTGTTAAATTCTGATTTTAGATTAATCAGATGACATGTCTTATTTTTATACAGTCCTTTAATGACAGAGGTTAGAAATCCTGGACACTTATTTTTATTTTTTATGCATATACTGCCATCAGGCATATATTTAAATCCAGAGACAGATGCAGTCTCTGTTTTGAACAAATATCACAATGAAAAATAGTGGTAGCAAATCATCTTTATGTCAAATCATGTCGGGAAGAGATGAGGAGTTTTGTTTTGAAACAGAAGTTTGAACTGAGCCATGTTGGTTTTCAAAAAGCTGACTTTTCAAAATGAAACAGATCACTTTTGAGTGTACAGTAGCAGTTTGCATGGAGATGTATTTGTGAACACTACAGTAGCAGGATGTATTTACCTGTCCTAGGAAAGGGACAGATTATAAGTAAAAGACTGGTTAGAAATGGAAATAAGAAAAGGTTGATGAAGGCTGAAGAGAAAAGAGAACAGATGGATAAAAGAAGACTGAAATAGATGGACAGGGCAAGATATTAAATGTGTTGAAGTGATATCTTGCTCAGAAGGATAAAAGGTGGTTAAAATACCACGAGTGAAGTTGGAAAAAGTATGTAGGAGAGAGAGAGAGAGAGACAAGACAATTAAGATGTTTGAAAAGATTAGAAAGAGTAAAAGTTATATAAAGTTAACTACTATTCTGGACAATGTCATATTGTTTTATGAGTAAAAAACATGAAATAAAATATATTACTAAGATATAAGAAAACATGTGAAGAGACAGGCATGAAATGGTTAGACGCATGGCCCCTAGTTCTTATGTAAATCAGGAGCTCAATTAACAAAGGGACAGGTTTGTCTCCTTTGAGCTCACTCATGGTCACCAGTTCCCAGGAGCCCTGAGCGTAGGGTTGAGAGATTTGTATCAGATTTCTCCACACAGATTACAGAGGCAAAAGGGGGACATCAGACCAACTGGCTGGGACCCAGGTTCTCTGGACCCCATCGGGTGATGCAGAGGACATCTCACGCTGTCCGCTTGGAAGGGAAAGGAGACATCTGGTACCACTGGAATCAGTGCGCAGTGGGCAAACCTCCAGGAAGGATGTGTGAAAGCTGTCATCATCTTCCGCGTGCTGGGCCTGCTGTACCTGACCAAGCAAGGGTGGCGACTCCACGGTGTGGGAAGCGTATCCAAGGACGCAGTATCAGGAGTTCCGGGTCTCGCCACGGATGGAAGTACCTGACACTACGCAGACAGTGAGGCCAGGAAAGTGAGTGTTCACCAGAGCGATAAAGAGGAGGAGCAGGCACTCGCCAAAGGGGGAGGGTCCCTAACAAACACTCCTGTCTACATCGACTGCAGTTAGACTGGCGGAGAGACCATCCTGGATACATCTGACTGTGAAGCTGTTTAAACCTGAAACACAGAAACTCGCCTCTACTGTGGTGAAGTCTGGCTACAAAGGGAGGTGTTCCACTAAGGTCACTTGTCTCAAACCAGTGAAGAAACCAACAGAACCCAGTGGAATTTAAAGAGTGGACGTGAGCAGGGAAACAGTAACGGGTCTGAGGGATAGAAACTGACGATGTACAGAGAAAGAATTGGACCATGGGGATTACATTAAGACATGTGCCTATACAATTTACCTACCTCAGCCGTTTGGGTACTTTTGTATATGAATTTTTGATCTTTTACAATCATTTGTATCTTTCCAGGTTCTATGTTATTCCGGAGTATAAACAGGAGGGATATGTTGGAGACATACTGTCTCCACTCTTTGGGAAGTTTTAATGCACTGATATCATGTGTGGCTCTGAACTGTATATGAATTTGACCTTGCAGCTGCCTCTCCTGATGAAAGGAGGCAGGGCATTTCAGGTTGTTCATATTTATGAGAAGACAGACTTGCTGTCTCCTAAATATCTCATTTTGACTAAAGCGGAATGAAGTATACATGAAGTAATGTTAAAGCTTGAAGACACTGCAATTTTGCCGATTACAGATTAATTGAATCACCACTGTGAAGGTTATAACTTATGACGATTGACTATACTCAATCAGAATGATTTAAGGGTTTTAACTTTGTGGTTACTAAGTGATGTAATTGATGTATGGAGTTATTTACATATTTTGGTATTTCTAACACGGTCATATGAAGTTGATATGTGGAGCCATTTCTGAACGTTTAAATAGTCTGAATCCCAGAACGAATGTGAATGTCTTGAAAGTAATTGATTTATTAGATTTAAATCAAAAGGGGGAATTGCAGTAGAATATTTGAATGTATTCATGTTAGCTCCAAATGAATAAGCTTAAAAATGACAGTGATTTGGGTTAAAACTGAGCTGGACTTTGGAGCAAGCACATGTGACTTCAGAGAAGACCATGTGGTGTTGGAGGACAAAGGGCCATGGGGGATGGGTGACAGCATGTGTTGACTTGCACTGTATGCAAATGCTCTCGCCACCTGAGAGTGAAGGAACTCAAGATTTGGGGTGATGAGGACATTGGGGCTGCCAATCAAAGTAGGGGAATCAGAGATCCCTCCCATTGCTTCTGGAGATAGTCAGAAGACACAACTGAGTTCTCTCTCTTTCTGCTGGCCGGCTGACGTGATCACCAGGTTGTATGTATGTTTTGTGTTGTATGTGTTTTGTGTTGTAAGTATTGTATTATTGTATGTATTCTTGTATTGAATGTAATGAGTTCTGGTGCATTGTGATATTACCATTAAAGTAGATTATTCTTGACTTGGTGGCACTGAATTCCTTCCATATACCACAGCTCAGAAGGACGCGGGGATATTTGAAACGTGGTGTGTAAATCCATTATAATATCTAACACTCCTCACCGACCTTTTGATTGCCCCATTAATCTCTTGCCGGGGGCTCCCATTCCCAAGGGAAAACTGTATTCGATCTCAAGGCCAGAGAGAGCGGCAATGGACGACAACATTTCCGCTTCTCTTAAATCAGGGATTATCCGTCCTTCATCTTCCCCAGCTGGAGCGGGGTTTTTCTTCGTAGGAAAAAAGGACAGTTCTCTGAGACCTTGCATACAGCCCTCTTAATGACATTACGGTGAAAAACCGCTATCCTCTGCCACTCATATCCTCTGCTTTCGAGCTACTTCAGACTGCCAAGATTTTTACCAAGCTGGATTTAAGAAATGCATATCACTTGGTTAGAATAAGGGAAGGGGATGAGTGGAAAACAGGATTTAATACTCAGAGCGGTCACTATGAATACCTTGTGATGCCTTTTGGACTGTGTAATGCACCGGCTGTGTCTCAGGGTTTTGTGAATGAGGTTTTGCGGGAATTTTTGAATGTTTCTGTGTTTGTGTACCTTGATGACATTTTGATTTTCTCACCAGTCTCTAAGTCCCATGTTCACCATGTCCGTCAGGTTCTGCAGAAACTACTCGCAAATCAATTATATGTCAAGGCAGAGAAGTGTGAGTTTCACGTAGAAAAGGTGGCCTTTCTGGATATATAATCTCACCAAACCAGATGCAGATGGAACCTGCTAAAGTCAGTGCAGTTTCCAAGTGGCCAACACCAGACTCCAGGAAGAAGGTTCAGCAGTTCTTAGGGTTTGCAAACTTCTACAGAAAGTTTATAAGAAACTTCAGTTCTGTAGCTGCTCCTCTGCATGTTCTGACTTCTTCCAAAGTTCCCTTCAAGTGGACTCCCCAGGCTGACTGCGCTTTCCAGCTCCTCAGGGAGAGGTTCACCACAGCGCCGATTCTCACCATTCCGGACCCCCAGCGCCAGTTTGTGGTCGAGGTCGATGCTTCCAATGAGGGAATTGGAGGCATTTTGTCCCAAACATCCTTGAAAGACAACAGGATACACCCATGTGCCTTCCTGTCGCGGAAGCTGACGGCGGCAGAGAAGAACTACGATGTGGGAAATAAGGAACTGTTAGCTGTAAAAGCTGCTCTGGAGGAATGGAGACACTGGTTGGAGGGGGCAGAACAGCCGTTCTTAGTTTGGACAGACCATAAAAATCTGGAGTATATCAGAAAGGCTAAACGCCTCAACTCTCGGCAGGCCAGATGGACTCTATTTTTCAGTAGGTTCAACTTCACTCTCTCTTTCCATCTCGGAATCGGAAGCCTGATGCCTTGTCTCGCCTTTTCGATCCAGAACCTTTTTCGGTAGAGCCCAAGACCATCCTTCCATTAAACCGTATGGTCTGAGCCTTTTCCTGGCAACTAGAATTGGACGTTAAACAGGCTAACACATTAAACCCAGCACCTAGCAAGTGTCCAAACCACCTGCTCTTTGTTCCTGTGTCTCTCCACTCTAAGGTCATCCACTGGGCCCACACGTCGGTGATCTCGTGCCACCCTGGAGTTAAAAGGACTATGTACAGGATTAAACAGCGTTTCTGGTGGCCAGCCATGAAGAAGGATGTGCAGGAGTACGTAGCGACTTGTCCGGTGTGTGCCTGCAATAAAACCTTGTCCCAGGTCAAGATGGGTTTGCTCCAACCACTGCCGATTCCTCAACGTCCCTGGTCACATATATCTATGGACTTTGTGACAGGTCTTCCCTCGTCCAGAGGCAAAACTACGGTTCTGACAGTGGTGGACCGGTTCTCTAAGATGGTTCATTTCATTCCTCTAACCAAGATCCCCTCTGCCAAGAGTACCGCAGAGGTCATGATGAACCAGATATTCAGGACCCACGGATTTCCAAATGACATTGTTTCCGACAGAGGTCCACAATTCATTTCAGCTTTCTGGAAGGAGTTTTGCAGACTCATAGGCGCTACTGTCAGCTTGTCTTCAGGTTACCACCCTCAATCAAATGGACAGTCGGAGCGTCTGAATCAAGAACTGGAGACTACACTACGCTGTCTCGTTTTCCAGAACCATACCAACTGGAGCGACCACCTCACTTGGGTGGAGTTTGCCCACAATACTCTTCCCACGGCGGCCACAGGTCTCTCGCCTTTCCATTGTGCCAATGGTTATCAACCACCGCTGTTCTCAACCGACGAAGGGGAAGTTAAGGTACCATCAGCTCACGCCTTGATTAGACGCTGTCGCCGAGTTTGGGCTGGAGCTCGCCAATCTCTGCTACGAAGTTCGGCTCGGATGAAGGATGTAGCAGACATCCACCGCAGGGCCGCTCCCATCTACAAACCGGGTCAAAAGGTGTGGCTTTCCACCAAGGACCTACCACTTCAGCTGGCTTCCAAGAAGTTGACTCCAAGGTTTGTGGGGCCTTTTCCGGTGTCAAGAGTCATCAATCCGGTGTCTGTGCGCCTAAGACTTCCCAGACCCATGGGGGTACAACCTACATTCCACGTCAGCAGGATAAAGCCAGTTCATGAGAGCACGCTGATTCCCGCCTCCAAGCCCCCTCCACCAACCCAGTTCTTCGAAGGTGGCCTAACGTACAAGGTCCGCAAGTTGCTGGAAGTCCGCAATAGGTGTCGAGGAAAACAATTCCTGGTGGATTGGGTGGGTTATGGTCTCGAGGCAAGATACTGGGTTCCTGCGAGGTTTATTGTGGATAAAACCCTGATTCAGGATTTTTATGATCGGCCTGGGCCGTCAGGAGTCGGCCCTAGAGGGGGGGGGGGTACTGTTGTGCACCGTCAAAAGTGTTAGTAATCATGTTTCATGTTTATGTTTTATTATTGCTCACTTCCTGTTTTGTTTGTTTCACGTCTCATTTCAGGTCCCTTGACTCCCTTTCCTCATATGTTCTCCCGCCCTCATCAGTATCAGCCCCGCCCCTGACTGTGTTCACCTGTGTCTTGTTGTTGAGTGTTTAAAGTCCCCAGTCTCCCAGCGTTCAGTGTCAGTTCGTCTTGTCCTGTCCTCATGCCAGAACTCTGCCCATCACGGTTGCTCTTTTGGTTACCTGCCTTATTTATGCTCCTAAAACTTATTGTAAGTTTGTTCCTCACGTTGTGAGTGATTTTTTGTTGTGCCTTTGTGAAGCCTATTTTTGTTCGACTCGTTAAGAGTGCCGTTATCTATTTTGAATATCCTTTTTGGCAAATAAAGTATATTACTTGTACTTTATCTCTGGCTCCTGGGTCGTGCATTTGAGTCCTTTTTTCCTTGTGTATCCAAGTTCTTAACACACACTTTGGATAAGTATTCACCTTATCCAAATTGTACATTGTTGCCTTCTTTAAAGTTATTAATAATTCAAGATTAATTATTAAATTAAATGTGGTACATAACATAGAATAAATCAAATAACTTTGACTTAATTTTGTTCACAACACCTTATACCTTGTCCTCTAATCTCTACTAGAATAAGATACGTGTGCGTGTTTGGGTGTTTTAACACTCTTGTAATGTACCTAGTCTTGTTATCCTTTTCGTTACAGAGCTGGGAAAATGGTGTATTGCTTAGATTCTGATCCGTGAAAGTCCAATTTTGACTGACTTTAGTTCTAATGATTTGATTTCAACCCATAAGTAACTATTTAGATTAACTCAACATTTCACATGATGATGGATTAGTGTTCCACATTTTTTTCCCACTCATTTGTTGTGCAATTAGGCCAATGGTAAAGAGAGACATTGATGGCCCTGTGTCCTTTTTGTTAGTACGTGGTTCCATTTTGTCTATGGCCTTGGACGGCTTCACTAAGAGTCACCCAGTTCTACCCTGCTAAAGTCCGGCTGAGTGCAGTCACAGAGATGCTATGGCTGCTCTACATGAAATGACATTAATGGTCTGGTCCGAGAATGGACACCATTTCCTGCTCCCAGAGAGAATGACGCTCCTCAAACTGAACATTACAGCCGTTGATACTGTCTCACGTGGGTCTGCTCCCCCCACCGAGCCATGAACTGAAAGCGTGACATCTGCTTTGAACACCTGGAAGCCTCCCTGTCACACCAGCACCAACCCTTGGGTCAGTCAGATGGGATTAACGGCTTCACTTTTTGGTTCAGATACATGACTCTCGTTACCGCATAGTGTTTTTTTTTTTTTTAAGGCTATTCATACTGCTATGCAGAGGATGCCTGTAAGTTGGCAAGCTGTTAAAGGCCCCTACTATTTTTAAAATAGGCCTAATGTCAGGGGCCTCTTAGTTCTACATGTATTCACATTATATAGACAATGTGTCCACCTGGTAAAAACTAGAGGCTGCACGAAACTCAGGCTACAATACGACCATTCTGTTCTGATCTAACGATTCAATTGATAGATTATACATCAAAACAATTCGCTTTTATTGTTTCCAATGATAACGTCTATTTAAGTGGAGGAATGCAAACCTGTTTTCAAATGTAAGGTTTTGAATTTGATTGACGTTTCTCAGTAGTGACACCCTCAGAGACCCAATTCCATTCATGCTATGCCATCAGTAATAACTCAGATGTTAAGGGGGATGAAGCTTTTACTCTCAAATCAGATATGCTTTGTTTTTCAACAAATGAATACATTTCCTGCATAATATATGTTTCTCACAATTGTTTTTTGTAAGCTGCACACAAGTGATACTGAGTCTTCTCGAGTAATAGATTGTAAACTACACCATGCTTAAATAGACTCCTAAGTTATTATTTTATATGTGAAATATGTAAGAAAGGGAGGGAAGAGTCAATTATATTGAGTAATTGATTTTATATTGGAACATTTATTACTCAAACCTGTTTTATGGAAGAGGAAAAATATATATTTCTGATAAACTAATATTTTATCAAATGGTGAATTAATATAACATTTAGAATCATTGAGAAGGGGTTATATCCAGGGACTAGCTCACCTTTAAATTACAATAACATTTCTCTGCTTTGGACTGATGAGTATATGATTCTTGCATGTTAAATGACTAACACAAACCTTACATTTATGCATGTGCATGTGTCAGGAAGGCTCCCAAATAATTCTGAGGGGCCTATCCTATTTTTTGTAATTAAATGATAATGTGCTAATCCATTACTTTGAGTTGTCTGCACTCAGGAAAACATCCCTATCAGGTGTTAACCCAATAACAAAGACAGCTCTGAAGGCCAAGGGTCAGAGAGAGAGGGTCACACTCTCCGGCTGCAGAGGGCACCCCCATCCACGGGCAAGGAGGCACGAGGTTGTTCGAGATGAGAGGATTCTAATATTCAACTATCTGAGGAGATGGGATGCTTCTTCACCATTCTGCTCGGTTTGCTCAAGCAGACAATCCTGCAGGACGACCGAGGGTTTCAGAGGCTTCATACAAGGTTCCTTGTTTCTTGGAGGAGCAGATGTCTTCCTAACCTCTCCCATCACGGGGGAGACCTGGATGCGGCACTTGGAATACGCAGTTGCACTGCTCTCAAGCAGAAGCAATGCAGGCAGATGAGCCTCCGTTTCACTGGGGGGTCATACAGTGCTCACTGAATGAGCCACAAAAAAGCAGAGCAATTGGGGGGTTGAAATATGGCGCTCTGATGAACAAGAGTTTGAGCCAATCAGCACCTCAGTGCTAATCTACAGTATCAGGATGCCTTTACACACCAGACACTCTTTGTCATAAAGAGAGGAGGACGAGTCAGAAAGACTGAAGGACATGTTCTTCCAGCTTTCGTACAAAGATGAACTTTGAATTGATTTTATATCTTGGATGTTTACAGGTGTACAATTAATGACTGTCTTTATATTTCTAATGACCAGACATGTGTTGAATAGTGGTGATTAATATATTTTGCCGGATCAGATTACACTTTTGCACTAAACAAAATTAATTAATGAATATTTTCAGATTATAAAGTATTGAATAATAAGATATTTCCACTATTATCACAGATAATGTTAATATCCTTAATCGTCCAGCAATCAGGCTTAACAACACTACTCTTTAATGTATTATCCATGCACAGAAAGACCTACAATGATGTTTCAAGTACTGGATTAATTTCAGTTTTGGCCCAAAACTAATATTTTTGCTATTGTGCACCTGTGTTTTATGTGTGTTCATTATTATGCTTTTGACAAAAGATGATCCAAACACTGATGAGAGATGATTTTTCTATTATGATTGGCAGTATCAATCATTGTGATTGAATGTTTCAATCTTATTATGTTGTTCTTAATGTGATTGTTATTGATGTAATTGATGTTGTGTAAGTCCACACTCAAATCTTAAGATTCCCATTGCTTTAACTATTGAACAAAATATTATTAGACTAAGGTTTTTAGATTATCAAAATTGATAAAAAGATAAGAACCAGCACCTTACCGTGGTAGAGAGGTTTGTGTGCCCTGATGAACCTGGGGGCTGTGTTGTCTGGAACCTTGTGTTCCTGGTAGGGTCTCCCATGGCAAATTGGTCTCAGGCAAGGGGACAGACTAAGATTGGTTCAAAAGACTTCATGAAAAAAACAAGAGGAAGTGAGGATACCCGGCCCGGAGGAAGCCTGGGGTCTCTTTCTGGAGCCAGGCCCAGAAGGAGGACTCGTCGGCGAGCGTCTGGTGGCCGGGCTTGCCACGGAGCCCGGCCGGGCCCAGCCCGAAAAGGCAACGTGGGCAACACCTCCGCTTCTCCGTCCCGCGGGCCCACCACCTACGGGAAACAGCGATGGGGTCGGGTGCGCTGCCAGAAGGGTGGCAGTGAAAGCGGAGGGTCTCGACGGACCAGACCCGGGCGACAGAAGCTGGCTTTGGGGACGTGGAACGTCACCTCTCTAGGGGTAAAGGAGCCGGAGCTTGTGCGGGAGGTGGAGCGGTACCAGTTGGATCTGGTTGGGTTCACCTCTACGCACAGCGTCGGCTCTGGAACCTTACTTCTGGATAGGGGTTGGACTCTATTCTTCTCCGGAGTTGCTCAAGGTGTGAGGCGCCGGGTGGGTGTGGGGATACTCACAAGTCCCCGGTTGGGTGCTTCGTTGTTGGAGTTTACCCCAGTGGAAGAGAGGGTCGCCTCCCTACGCCTGCGGGTTATGGGGGGGAAAACTCTGACTGTTGTGTGTGCTTATGCACCCAACAGCAGTTCAGAGTATACGGCCTTCTTGGAGACCCTGGAAAGAGTCCTGTATGGGGCTCCTGAAGGGGACTCTTTAATCTTGCTGGGAGACTTCAACGCACATGTGGGCAATGATGGAGACACTTGGAGGGGCGTGATTGGGAGGAACGGCCCCCCTGATCTGAACCGGAGTGGTGGTTTGTTACTGGACCTCTGTGCTAGTCATGGATTGGCCATAACAAACACCATGTTCGAACATAAGGATGCTCATAAGTGTACATGGTACCAGAGCATCCTAGGCAGAAGGTCCATGATCGATTTCGTTATCGTATCATCGGACCTGAGGCCGTATGTTTTGGACACTCGGGTAAAGAGAGGGGCGGAGTTGTCAACTGATCACCATCTGGTGGTGAGTTGGGTCGAGTGGCGGGGGAAGCCTCTGGATAGACCTGGTAAGCCCAAACGTGTAGTTCGGGTGAACTGGGAACGTCTGGAGGAGGCCCAAGTTCAGGAGGCCTTCAACTCACACCTCCGGCGGAGCTTTTCAGGCATTCCTGTGGAGGTTGGGGACATTGAACCAGAGTGGTCGGTGTTCAAAGCCTCTATTGCCGAAGCCGCGGCGGGGAGCTGTGGTCTCAAGGTCCTAGGTGCCTCAAGGGGCGGTAACCCTCAAACCTCCTGGTGGACACCGGTGGTCAGTGAAGCCGTCCAACTGAAGAAGGAGGTCTTCAGGGATTTGTTATCCCGGGGGACTCCAGAGGCAGTTGCAAGGTACCGACAGGCCCGAAGGGCAGCAGCCTCATCCGTGGCCGAGGCAAAGCAGCGGGTGTGGGAGAAGTTCGGAGAAAAAAAAGGACTTTCGGGCGGCACCAAAGTTGTTCTGGAAAACTGTCCGACACCTCAGGAGGGGGAAGCAGGGAACCATCCAAGCTGTGTACAGTAAGGATGGGACGTTGTTGACCTCAATTGATGGAGTGTTAGGGCATTGGAAGGAACACTTTGAGGAACTCCTGAACCCGACAACTCCGCCCTCTATGTTAGAGGCAGAGCTGGAGTATGACGGGGGATCAACACCAATCTCCCGGGGGGAGGTCACTGAGGTTGTTAAACAACTCCACAGTGGCAAAGCCCCGGGGGTGGATGAGATCCGCCCAGAAATGCTGAAGGCTCTGGGTGTTGAGGGACTGTCTTGGTTGACACGTTTCATCAACATTGCGTGGAAGTCGGAAACAGTACCGAAGGAGTGGCAGACCGGGGTGGTGGTTCCCCTTTTTAAAAAGGGGGATCAGAGGGTGTGTGCCAATTACAGAGGCATCACACTACTCAGCCTCCCCGGGAAAGTTTACTCTAAGGTACTCGAAAGGAGGGTCAGGCCGATTGTCGAACCTCAGATTGAGGAGGAACAATGCGGATTCCGTCCTGGTCGTGGAACGACGGATCAGCTTTTTACTCTCGCAGGAGCCTGGAGGGGGCCTGGGAGTACACTTATCCGGTCTACATGTGTTTTGTGGACTTGGAGAAGGCGTATGACCGGGTTCCCAGGGAGTTACTGTGGGAGGTGCTGCGGGAGTATGGGGTGAGGGGGTCTCTACTCAGGGCCATCCAATCTCTGTACTCCCAAAGCGAGAGCTGTGTCCGGGTCCTCGGCAGTAAGTCGGACCCATTTCCGGTGAGGGTTGGCCTCCGCCCGGTAGACAGACCATTAATTATTATAAGAACAGAAGTCATGACGTGTTTAGGTCGACTTCATTTCGGATGAAAGTCAACTTTAACATTTAAATTAAAAAAATATGTACCAGTTCATTCTCACTGTCAGCTCTCTGTCTACCGGGCCATTTTCGTTCCTACCCTCACCTATGGTCATGAAGGATGGGTCATGACCGAAATAACGAGATCGCGGATACAAGCGGCCGAGATGGGTTTTCTCCGCAGGGTGGCTGGTGTCTCCCTTAGGGATAAGGTGAGAAGTTCGGTCATCCGGGAGGGACTCGGAGTTGAGCCGCTCCTCCTTCGCGTCGAAAGGAGCCAGTTGAGGTGGTTCAAGCACCTAGTTAGGATGCCACCTGGGCGCCTCCCTAGGGAGGTGTTCCAGGCACGTCCAGCTGGGAAGAGACCAAGGGGTAGACCTAGGACCAGTGGAGGGATTATATCTCTTCGCTGGCCTGGGGAGCGCCTTGGGATCCCCCAGTCAGAGCTGGTTGATGTCGCCAGGGAAAAGGAAGTTTGGGGCTCTCTGCTGGAACTGCTACGCCCGCGACCGACCACGGATAAGCGGAAGAAGATGGATGGATGGATGGATAAAAAGAGAGAAACTGTTGTGGAATATTTTCCAAGGCCCATAACTTTGGACCCAGTTTATCAGTTCAACTGTCCTGACTGAGCACACGCACCTCGTAACCTTGGCTGCTGTGCTCTCAGTGTTCTGTCTCCCTGTTCCTGCCTGTTGACGTCAGCTGATAGAGGTGTTATGATTTTATCTTGTTATGCAGCATGTTGATGATGCTCTCAGAACTAGCTAAATACATGGGTCTGAGGTATAGTTCTTTAGAATTGACGTGGCAACTCTCCCGTGCAGTCTCACCGTGACTGATGTGACTTGTGATGTGAATCTCTCCGGCCGTAACTCCAAATAAATCATCAGTGTTTGACATCGAAGCTCCTGCTCCTCCCCTGTCTCTTTCCTGAGTCGGTGACTCCCACTGCATTGCTACACAGAAGTTTCCTCTACAAGTTATGATTCAATGTGAAAGAGTATACTGCTCAATAAATAATTATCACTTTACCACCTCTCTTGACATCTAGGCGCTTGAGAGTGAGTCAGAGGCAGAACACAGGGACAGTGGAGAGAGGTCCATTGCTGAGGTGAGTGATGAAAGGGAAATGACAGTTTAGAGTAAATTGTGATGTGGACTCTCATCCCAGAATGTTAAGGAAATCAGTGGGGATATTGAACAGGAAACATTTCAAATCAAGTTTTATTTATATAGCACATTTATAAACGATTTTTGGTCGAGCCAAAGTGCTGTACATATGATAAAATAGCCTACAGTTATCCCCGGTAATAACTAGTATTATAGTCAACGGGAATCATATGACCAATATAGACGGAAGAGCAACATTTATTTGAACATTTAAGTCAATGATATCATTCCTAGGTGAACTTAACATCTGTATGGAGTCAGATCAGTCTCAATATTAATAAATGCTCACAGAAGGATTCACAAATGTATTTTGCGATTTATATACTCTCCACAACAATATCTCTCAATGCACTCACAAATATTTATTGTTGCATATAAATGTACCAAATGGGCATTTAAACTGCTTTTTATTAATTCAAAGACGGCTGTGAATTAATGATCAAATATGTTTCCTTTCTTTACTACTGGATGAAATTACAAAATGTACCCATCATTTTCCTCATGCTAGTATAGCCACATAAAAGTATCAAACCACCTGTTAAAATGCACCAGAATACAGGAAATCTATTATTTTTTTTCGTGGGGGGCGACCCACACACCCCCCGTTAAAAATGTCCCCCTCCACATTCAGGATGCTTCCTACGCCCATGGAGTCATCCCTAAGCCTGCTAATATTGGTGAGTTAACCCCAGACGTAGTTCAACTGCCTCAGTTTCACTGGGATCAACAATACAATATGATACCACTATTATGTATAAGAAAACACACAGTATTTCATTATATTAATAGAGTGTTTTGGATATTAAATTAATGCAATTATGAAGTGCTGCTGTTGGGGCTGCATGTACACCATTGTGTCATTTAGAATAATTCCAGGAAAGTTCAAGAACAGCTGCAGATAGCAAAACGTTATAACCATTGTTCAAGTTCTGAGAAATTAGAAGACACACTGTCTAAGGAGTCAATACCAGGAAATGATGTAAGTTATGTTATATTTGTGACTACTAAACACTGCGCAGAACTAATATATTATGGCTTTGATTGCAATTAAAGCACGTTGATTTCCCTTTCTTACGTTGTCCATAATCTATACAGTTATTCGGTTTTAGGAGACATACTATAACATGACACATTTTATGATCTAAAACAACATTATACACACAAGCTAGCAAGCAAGATATCCTCTATAATCCTAGCAGCTTGTTAATGTTATTAAGTATTGACGGTAGCTCATTAAAGGGCATAATACCCTACTTCAAATGGTTCTTCTCCATTTTTATCTCTCCCTCTGATGTGTTAATTTAAAGTTGTTCAGTTTTTATGGGCTGGTAATTATCTGAGCTACTGTAAACTGATCTCATATCAGCTGGGGAAGTGACTTGTGGAGTAAAGACGTCAAGAAACTAAAACTGAGTTTATATTCAGAGCTGAGCCTTAGATGGATAAACACTTTGGCTAACTGGAGGTTGGTGGCGAAAATGCGTTCAGTCTGTCAGCAATCTAAAGAAGACATTTGTTGTCCCTGGAGCACTCTAAAATCCACATTTGTTTGAAAGAACGTCATATAAGAAGCAACAGAAAACAACACAAGCAAGGTATGTGGTTTCAGCATTCAACAGTGTTGAAAGCAACTACCAATTCAATGATAGAAAATATTGCATTCCAACAATTACCTGGCATTCAAGGAACGAGTTTTATTTGTAAGATGGTAACCATTTGATGCAAGGGTAAAAGAAAATGCCTGACATTCAAGGTGCTGTTTCATTGACAATGTAGCCATTACACATTTTAATCTGAGACTGGGTTTCTGCCAGCAATGCACGTGTGTGTGTGTGTGTGTGTGTGTGTGTGTGTGTGTGTGTGTGTGTGTGTGTGTGTGTGTACCATTCCAATTTAGACATCATTAGATTGTCTGTGATAAAAAAAGTTGAAAGTCATCTGTGACTTTGTTTCTTGTGAGCACCAAAAGGAGGTCGTGTGTGTTGTGTGTGTATGTTCATGGTTGCAGAGCTCAAAATGTCAACAGCATGGCATGAGGGCACAGACATTGAAAGCTGTTTCTCTAATGCCAGCGAGATGATGCCAAGCCACAGGCTGAGCAACTTTGTGTGTCTCTGTGTATGTGTGTGTGTGCTGTGTAAGAGTTAGAGCAGCTGTTTGAAAGGTCAGACTATCCACAGAGGGAGCAGATGAATGGATTATGGCAGGCGGGAGTGAACTGGGGCTAATAAAGAGAGAAAGGGAGAGTTATACTTAGATCACAAGAGAGGGAGAGGCACTAAGTACAGTTATTGATGAGTCAGCTACTCTCGTGGTGTTTGTATTTTTTGACTTTGAATTGATTAACAGAAAAAGGGCATCACAAATTCAAAATGTTTTAAGGATCCAAGGAAATTACATATTTAAATCCTACTGCAATGGTTTAATGTGATAAATGTGAAATACATAGTACACAGTTTGATTACAAATGATGTCCTTAAAAAGGAATAGTTTGACATTTTCATTGGCAAGAGTGAGATAAGATAGAGACTGATATTGTATTGGTATAGGGAAATCACATTTTCAACAAGCAGCCTATTAGCTTAGCATTACATCTGGACAGAATGGGAAACAGCTAGCTTAGCTACAAGCAGCAGCCTATTAGCTTAGCTTGAGAGTTATTTCCAGAATATAAAACTCTTGCTTTAATGTTAATTGTGGAGAACATCACCTAATTTTCTTCAAATAAGCAAAATACACACAAATATTAAAATGTATTCTCAGAATAACAAATAAAATACCCTGCTAAAATGTCTTTCTTGGCCTTGTCACAACTTGGACTTGTTCTTAACATGGATATATGACAGATCTTCCTTCCAAGTATTGCAAGAAGCTTTGTAATGCTATAGGCTTCCTGCAAAACTAGTCAAGTATATTGAGTCCCACAATGCTCTGAGGATGACAACATCATCTCAAGTGTTGTTCTAACTTTAATCTTGTACTGTTTGTCTGGTTATTTCATAACGTCTTATTACATAATGAGTTGTTACAGAATATATGATTACAGTAGTCACCTTCTAAGGGTGTGCCAATCAAGTGAGAATGTCAAGGTTGCTTTTTCTAAATCTTGGGAACTTCTTTTTCTTTGGATTAATCCAGGGAGTAGACGTTATATTCCTCTTCTAAACTGGGCTATTTTCAGCCGTGAAACAGTGTCAAGTAAGGCCCTAAGCAGGTGTGTTTTATACACCTGACAAGGTTAAAGAAACGTGAGGCAATATAATTCCTTCCTGAACCAAAACGGAGAGAATCTCCAGAGTAATGCCACCCTCAGTCCAGTAAAGAAGTGTGCCTGTACACATGCATACTTTTTCCTGCACATTTAAACCCTCATGTCCTCTTGAATTCTGCACAATACTTACACCAGGTGGTCTTAATTAAATGTTCTATAATTACTGGCCCATTTGTAAACCCATGTATTGCTCGAATATATTAGAGAAATCACCCCCATACAAAATTAATGAGAGTAATGATATTACATGAGTGGCACATTTACATGATAAACAACGTAGGCCAAAAAAAGTCGTTATTTATCAGCAGAGGCTGGTTAATAATATGGGCGTTTTCATTTGAACCGATTACCTTAGAGATTTGTTTAGAATTACACATTTACTATATCCTTATTAATCTAATCAACTCAAATTAAAATACTTTTTTCATTCCAGGGGGAATTGGATTTCATGGC
Source organism: Harpagifer antarcticus (assembly GCA_902827135.1). Lineage (NCBI taxonomy): Eukaryota > Metazoa > Chordata > Actinopteri > Perciformes > Harpagiferidae > Harpagifer > Harpagifer antarcticus. The sequence continues at coordinate 750,115 of CADEHL010001266.1, read as the reverse complement.
AGTGGCACCATATTAGAATAAAATAAATAAATATTGATATTGTTATAAGAAATTGAAGGGGCAATAAAAGTCCTTGTAGTCACTGGAACACTGTCTCACAGTGACTAAAGCACAGAGACCCTCTGAAGACTCATGATGAAGACATGATGAAGACTCAGGCTCATGATGAAGACTCAGGCTCATGATGAAGACTCAGGCTCATGATGAAGGCATGAAGAAGACTCAGGCTCATGCTGAAGACCTGATGAAGACTCAGGCTCATGATGAAGACATGAGGAAGACTCAGGCTCATGATGAAGAGTCAGGCTCATGATGAAGACATGATGAAGACTCAGGCTCATGATGAAGACTCAGGCTCATGCTGAAGACATGATGAAGACTCAGGCTCATGATGAAGACTCAGGCTTGTGGGGAAGACATGATGAAGACTCAGGCTTGTCGGGAAGACATGATGAAGACTCAGGCTTGTCGGGAAGACATGATGAAGACTCAGGCTCATGATGAAGACTCAGGCTTGTGGGGAAGACATGATGAAGACTCAGGCTTATGGGGAAGACATGATGAAGACTCAGGCTCATGATGAAGACTCAGGCTTGTGGGGAAGACATGATGAAGACTCAGGCTCATGATGAAGACTCAGGCTCATGGTGAAGACATGATGAAGACTCAGGCTTATGGGGAAGACATGATGAAGACTCAAGCTCATGGAGAAGACATGATGAAGGCTCATGGTGAAGACATGATGAGGACTCAGGCTCATGGTGAAGACATGATGAAGACTCAGGCTCATGGTGAAGACATGATGAAGACTCAGGCTCATGATGAAGACATGATAAAGACTCAGGCTCATGGTGAAGACATGATGAAAACTCAGGCTTGTGGGGAAGACATGATGAAGACTCAGGCTCATGATTAAGACTCAGGCTTGTGGGGAAGACATGATGAAGACTCAGGCTCATGGTGAAGACATGATGAAGACTCAGGCTCATGATGAAGACTCAGGCTCATGGTGAAAGACATGATGAAAACTCAGGCTCATGTTGAAGACATGATGAAGACCTCAGGCTCATAAAGAAGACATGAAGAAGACTCAGGCTTGTGGGGAAGACATGATGAAGACTCAGGCTCATGGTGAAGACATGATGAAGACTCAGGCTCATGGTGAAGACATGATGAAGACTCAGGCTCATGATGAAGACCCAGGCTCATGCTGAAGACATGATGAAGACTCAGGCTCATACTGAAGACATGAATGAAGACTCAGGCTCATGATAAAGACTCAGGCTTGTGGGGAAGACATGAAGAAGACTCAGGCTCATGATGAAGACTCAGGCTTGTGGGGAAGACATGATGAAGACTCAGGCTCATGATGAAGACATGACAACTCAGGCTCATGGTGAAGATATGATGAAGACTCAGGCTTGTGGGGAATACATGATGAAGACTCAAGCTCATGGAGAAGACATGATGAAGGCTCATGGTGAAGACATGATGAAGAGTCAGGCTCATGGTGAAGACATGATGAAGACTCAGGCTCATGGTGAAGACCTGATGAAGACTCAGGCTCATAAAGAAGACATGATGAAGACTCAGGCTTGTGGGGAAGACATGATGAAGACTCAGGCTCATGGTGAAGACATGATGAAGACTAAGGCTCATGATGAAGACTCAGGCTTGTGGGGAAGACATGATGAAGACTCAGGCTCATGGTGAAGACATGATGAAGACTCAGGCTCATGATGAAGACTCAGGCTCATGGTGAAGACATGATGAAAACTCAGGCTCATGGTGAAGACATGATGAAGACTCAGGCTCATGGTGAAGACATGATGAAGACTCAGGCTCATAAAGAAGACATGATGAAGACTGAGGCTTGTGGGGAAGACATGATGAAGACTCAGGCTCATGGTGAGACATGATGAAGACTCAGGCTCATGGTGAAGACATGATGAAGACTCAGGCTCATGATGAAGACTCAGGCTCATGCTGAAGACATGATGAAGACTCAGGCTCATGATAAAGACTCAGGCTTGTGGGGAGGACATGATGAAGACTCAGGCTCATGATGAAGACTCAGGCTTGTGGGGAAGACATGATGAAGACTCAGGCTCATGCTGAAGACATGATGAAGACTCAGGCTCATGCTGAAGACATGATGAAGACTCAGGCTCATGATAAAGACTCAGGCTTGTGGGGAAGACATGATGAAGACTCAGGCTCATGATTAAGACTCAGGCTTGTGGGGAAGACATGAAGAAGACTCAGGCTCATGATGAAGACTCAGGCTTGTGGGGAAGACATGATGAAGACTCAGGCTCATGATGAAGACATGACAACTCAGGCTCATGGTGAAGATATGATGAAGACTCAGGCTTGTGGGGAATACATGATGAAGACTCAAGCTCATGGAGAAGACATGATGAAGGCTCATGGTGAAGACATGATGAAGAGTCAGGCTCATGGTGAAGACATGATGAAGACTCAGGCTCATGGTGAAGACCTGATGAAGACTCAGGCTCATGGTGAAGACATGATGAAAACTCAGGCTTGTGGGGAAGACATGATGAAGACTCAGGCTCATAAAGAAGACATGATGAAGACTCAGGCTTGTGGGGAAGACATGATGAAGACTCAGGCTCATGGTGAAGACATGATGAAGACTAAGGCTCATGATGAAGACTCAGGCTTGTGGGGAAGACATGATGAAGACTCAGGCTCATGGTGAAGACATGATGAAGACTCAGGCTCATGATGAAGACTCAGGCTCATGGTGAAGACATGATGAAAACTCAGGCTCATGGTGAAGACTGATGAAGACTCAGGCTCATGGTGAAGACTGATGAAGACTCAGGCTCATAAAGAAGACATGATGAAGGACTGAGGCTTCGTGGGGAAGACATGATGAAGACTCAGGCTCATGGTGAAGACATGATGAAGACTCAGGCTCATGGTGAAGACATGATGAAGACTCAGGCTCATGATGAAGACTCAGGCTCATGCTGAAGACATGATGAAGACTCAGGCTCATGATAAAGACTCAGGCTTGTGGGGAGGACATGATGAAGACTCAGGCTCATGATGAAGACTCAGGCTTGTGGGGAAGACATGATGAAGACTCAGGCTCATGCTGAAGACATGATGAAGACTCAGGCTCATGATAAAGACTCAGGCTTGTGGGGAAGACATGATGAAGACTCAGGCTCATGATTAAGACTCAGGCTTGTGGGGAAGACATGATGAAGACTCAGGCTCATGGTGAAGACATGATGAAGACTCAGGCTCATGATGAAGACATGACAACTCAGGCTCATGGTGAAGACATGATGAAGACTCAGGCTTGTGGGGAAGACATGATGAAGACTCAGGCTTGTGGTTAAGACATGATGAAAACTCAGGCTCATGGTGAAGACACGATGAAGACTCAGGCTCATGATGAAGACACAATGAAGACTCAGGCTCATGATGAAGACATGATGAAGACTCAGGCTCATGATGAAGACTCAGGCTCATGCTGAAGACATGATGAAGACTCAGGCTCATGATAAAGACTCAGGCTTGTGGGGAGGACATGATGAAGACTCAGGCTCATGATGAAGACTCAGGCTTGTGGGGAAGACATGATGAAGACTCAGGCTCATGGTGAAGACATGATGAAGACTCAGGCTCATGATGAAGACTCAGGCTCATGGTGAAGACATGATGAAAACTCAGGCTCATGGTGAAGACATGATGAAGACTCAGGCTCATGATGAAGACATGATGAAGACTCAGGCTTGTGGGGAAGACATGATGAAGACTCAGGCTCATGGTGAAGACATGATGAAGACTCAGGCTCATGATGAAGACCCAGGCTCATGCTGAAGACATGATGAAGACTCAGGCTCATACTGAAGACATGATGAAGACTCAGGCTCATGATAAAGACTCAGGCTTGTGGGGAAGACATGAAGAAGACTCAGGCTCATGATGAAGACTCAGGCTTGTGGGGAAGACATGATGAAGACTCAGGCTCATGATGAAGACATGACAACTCAGGCTCATGGTGAAGATATGATGAAGACTCAGGCTTGTGGGGAATACATGATGAAGACTCAAGCTCATGGAGAAGACATGATGAAGGCTCATGGTGAAGACATGATGAAGAGTCAGGCTCATGGTGAAGACATGATGAAGACTCAGGCTCATGGTGAAGACCTGATGAAGACTCAGGCTCATGGTGAAGACATGATGAAAACTCAGGCTTGTGGGGAAGACCATGATGAAGACTCAGGCTCATAAAGAAGACATGATGAAGACTCAGGCTTGTGGGGAGAGACATGATGAAGACTCAGGCTCATGGTGAAGACATGATGAAGATAAGGCCATGATGAAGACTCAGGCTTGTGGGGAAGACATGATGAAGACTCAGGCTCATGGTGAAGACATGATGAAGACTCAGGCTCATGATGAAGACTCAGGCTCTAGGTGAAGACATGATGAAAAACTCAGGCTCATGGTGAAGACATGATGAAGACTCAGGCTCATGGTGAAGACATGATGAAGACTCAGGCTCATAAAGAAGACATGATGAAGACTGAGGCTTGTGGGGAAGACATGATGAAGACTCAGGCTCATGGTGAAGACATGATGAAGACTCAGGCTCATGGTGAAGACATGATGAAGACTCAGGCTCATGATGAAGACTCAGGCTCATGCTGAAGACATGATGAAGACTCAGGCTCATGATAAAGACTCAGGCTTGTGGGGAGGACATGATGAAGACTCAGGCTCATGATGAAGACTCAGGCTTGTGGGGAAGACATGATGAAGACTCAGGCTCATGCTGAAGACATGATGAAGACTCAGGCTCATGCTGAAGACATGATGAAGACTCAGGCTCATGATAAAGACTCAGGCTTGTGGGGAAGACATGATGAAGACTCAGGCTCATGATTAAGACTCAGGCTTGTGGGGAAGACATGATGAAGACTCAGGCTCATGGTGAAGACATGATGAAGACTCAGGCTCATGATGAAGACATGACAACTCAGGCTCATGGTGAAGACATGATGAAGACTCAGGCTTGTGGGGAAGACATGATGAAGACTCAGGCTTGTGGTTAAGACATGATGAAAACTCAGGCTCATGGTGAAGACACGATGAAGACTCAGGCTCATGATGAAGACACAATGAAGACTCAGGCTCATGATGAAGACATGATGAAGACTCA